>CAUYRT010014016.1:20000-223242 GCA_963574885.1 Lepilemur ruficaudatus
CAAAAAGCCCCTTGTTATTACTAAAATGACAGAGAATGGTGGTTAGTCACACTAAACAGAAAGCCACCACTCTCTCTGGCGCTTAGCTACAAGGCACTATTGAGGACACTGGGAGGAGGCAGTGGAGCCAGCTGTTTTTTCTGCCACTTTTTGGAAAAAAATTTCTACCAGTAAAACGGATTGTTGAGAAGTATTAATAAGCACTTAAAAGACATCCACATTATTCTTATTTTATTCTCCAATCCAAAGTTTACAGTTCTTTCGTGATTTTCCAAATAGTCCCTGACAGATATATTTGAGGTAAAGCAGCATTGGCCACATACATCTACAGTCATCACAAGAAATCTGGGGGATATCTGGCCTGAAATCCCCTGCACATTGGCACAGTATTACCTGTAAGGTGGACATTCAGTGAGAACTAGATGAATGAATGAATGAATGACTGCATTAACGGACAAGTAAATACTCGAACTTCACAACCTCAGTGAAGAGTCTTGGATTTCTATATTCATTCAATCATTCCATGAAAAATTATTTCATGACTCCCAACTTTGGGTTAAGTGCTATTTTGGGGATGTGCACAAGATTCAGAGATGCATCAACATTCTTCCTTCTCTCTCAGAGGCCTGACCAAATGGCTGAAGACACAAAATATGACTAAAGAATAATACTTTAATTGTGAACTAGGAGCAATCATACAAATATTAAACAATTAGACAACACATTATTAAAGGGTAAAGAACTGAACTATTCACTCCCAATCACAGGTCTCATTAGATTCTAATTAGGATTCTACCTTTTTTTGCCCCGAATAATGATTGCAACATTATATGGTTACCACAAAGTCCAAATAAACCTAATAAACACCTACGCACACACAGACATACACACCTGCCCTGCACATTGTCTCGAATAAGGCAGGTGACTCAATAAATATGAGCTGAATGATTGAATGAATGAATGATGGTCACACAGAGAAAATGGCATCATCCCCCTTCACCCCCAACTAGGATATAACTTGGTAGAACTTGAAACAGCTCCATGTTTCTGTTTAAGTCACCGAACACCCTTGGTGTATTTTTCCCCCGTGTATCTCTTGCTTACTTCTACAATGCTGATCCCTTTTGCCTAGTATGGCTGAATTAGCTAAACAGCATACTCTAAGGAAAATACTGATATTCATTAACATACAACAATTACATAATGTGAACAAGCAAGGCTATAAATTAATAACTACCTTAGATAAACATCTATTTCATCACAAAAACATTTGCTAATAGAACAATACTTAGTTAAGTACAATGATATACAATTTATAGGACATACAATTGCCTTCACTTGTTTAATCTTCACAAGCAGTACACTCTGAGAGGTATGATCATTTCCACGTTAAAAACAGGGAATTAAAGGCTCATAGATTGATGACATTTCATAGATCACAAAGCTGCTAAGACAGTGGAATCAGGATGTGAGCAAAGTTATGAAATCGGAGGGCTTAAACTGGAGGTTCAGGCATCTGTATGAGAATGACATCCCTGCTATTATCCGACAGTGTGACTCTGGCCAAGTCCCATCACAGGTTTGAGTTTTAGTTCCTTCATCTACTTATTCATGTTTCTTTTCGGGCTTCACTGAGAGGGCACCTGGGCGGCGTATCAGCCACATGCTATAAATGAGAGTGTATTTCCTTGTGTCTCCTCTGCTGCTTCCTCTACCCAAGAGTGCCTTAAAGAGCGGCAGGAAAACAATCTCCACTCAATCTAGACCCAGGTAACGAAAGTCCACAGAAATGGAAAAAAGAATTATAAAACCATAGCACCATGCTAAACTCTTCATTCACTACCAAGCAAAGTCATCCAAACACAAATCTTTTTGGAGTACCTACTACTGCTGGTCTGAGAGTATGTATGTACAGATTGATACTTATGTAATTCTTGCTGATGTGTCAGTATTCAAATCTGTGTTCTTGTATTTAAACTGACATGAACAGTAGATTCTACCAAGCCAGGGAAAGGAGGTTATCTAAGCTACTCTAATCCATTGAAAAAAGGAGGTATTACAGAGGATAGTTTATTCAGAAACTAAAACTAATTGGTGTATTTTGCTCTCCAGTAGGAGTCACTATAAACAAAAAAATTTAATTCATAAGCTAAATTAAGGTTGGTATTTAGTTAGTAAATGCATATATATGCATTATTATAAAAATTTTCAATAAATGGTGATAGCTTACACTTAAGGAGGGATTAATGTTTAATATTCAACTTAAACTGCAATGACAAAAATCCCTATATGGTATGAGTACAGCTTCATACAATATTATCAACAGGACATGCTCTCTCTCTCTCTCTCTCTCTCTCTCTCTCTCTGTCTCGCGCACACACGCACACAGTAAGAAGAATTTATTCTGATGACCATAACTTGAGACAGCCTTGCAATTTAGTAGTAAACACTAACAAACCTCCTGTGTGTATATTACTGTATTTGTCTTCATACTGAGATCTTTAGAATATAAAGTATGTTCTCTTAATAAGCAATTATGATTTTTACATTTTTAAAAAAATTATTTACCTCAATTGGAATCATAATTATTTTAAATCTTTCTTAATATACACATTTATCTGGAAAAAATATTTACCTCAGATAAGTATACTTATTTATAATCCATATTACAAGAAAAATTCAGATAAAGCACAAATCATGTCAACCTTTTCAGTGGCATAAAATTATTCTCCTGGCATCATTTAGATAGTATCAGGTACAATAGTTTTAAGTATTTGCATGGTCCAAATAAAGACAAGTTTAGTTGGAAGATGCTTTTATCACAGAAAAGTATCAAAATATCAGCACAGACTGTGAAATCTAACTTCTATTTGTGGCTATATCAGTGACTTCTTATGTTATCTTGAATTGGCTATTTTTATATGGCCTGGGTTCTTATGTCGACATTCAAATGGTTTATCACATGATCACATATTTATTTTCTTCTTGGCTGGTTGGAAAGCTTGTAGTCATATTGATTATAATGTAATTCACATTGATTACTAAGGCAAAAATGTGGTCCATTTTTTAAATCAGATTTCTGTTCTATAAATAAATATTTGATTTCTACCTTTTGGCAGCACTATTTCCCTTCAGAAGGAAAGAGGAGGTTTCACTTTTTGCTTTATGTGACATTATACAAACTCACATAGACATATATTGTTTTAGAAACATAAAGCACCATGTAAAATAAATGCAAAAATCAGGTTCCCCAATTTTTTTATCCAGGTAGATCTGATCAGATACATTTCCCCCACTTTCCCACATATTTTTACGTTTCTGTGGTAAACAATGCAATGAGTGTGCCATTATCCACATGAACATAGTATTAATAACATCTTCTACAAAGTTCAACAAACCAGAGAAATAAAACAGCATTCTACAGACAAGGTCACATGTAGCTCATGGCACTTCTGCCTTCCTCAGTTCCATGCAAAGTAATTGTAAAAGTCATAAATTTACCACTACGTCTATAAAATATTAAGTGAAATTAGGCAAAGATAGTACAATTGACACTTCTGAAGACTAAAGGTGTTATTTTATTTAAGGAGAAAAGATTTCATTATGCTTATTTTTCCCCAGGCCATCAATCTCTTTCCCCTGGGATAAGTGGAATGTTCTTTAAAAAAAAAAAAAAAAAAATCTTTTATCCTAACCCAGTGTAATCCATAGCTGGTCTCCAAGTTTGATACAAAAACAAACCACTTCTATTTTGGTACAATGAGGAAGCATCACACTGGACAATATAAAAACAGAGATGGAGGAAGTTGACTCAGATTGACTTCCTAGATCAAGCAGGCTAGTGGGCTTAGCACAATCACCTGAATCAAATGAAATGTGAGGACAATTGTTTTTTCCGTCAAATTGGTACATGTGTAAAATGAATTCCCGAAAAGTTAAAGGGGAAATCCTGGGTATGTTTGTCTGGATGAAAGATTACATTTGAGAAACTTTTAACAGAATGGATTGATGAAGCTGATTGGAATCTGGACACAGGATGTACACAATTTTTAAAAATTTGTGAATAAATATTGGGCTTCCCAATGCATTGCTCCATTATCAAGGGGAAAATATGGTATCACGATGCAAATAATTTTCATTCTAAGCAGAGTAATTGTCTAGGGTTTGTTAACCCTTTTTGGGCTGGGAATTCTAGCTGAGGCTTCTAACTGTTGTAACAATTACATAACCTGTAACTGTTTGACATCATTGAGCAAGTAGAACAATGACTTGATAGGCAGAGAACTAACAATTTTCAAATACTTTAATGATTATATCTGATAAACACTCAGAATGAAAAGAGTAGGTAAAAAGAATGAAAAAAATCAATTTTGAAATGGAAGTGAAGGATCATATAAGGATAGGATCCTATGTACCTCTGTTACTGAAGTGCTTATTTCAAGTTCCTGTTTTATAAAGATTTTCCCCAAAATATGCTTTTGTGTAACTGTGAAGCAGACACTTTGAACAAGAATTGATGGTATTTCAAGTTGGAAGGAACAGGAAGTTCCCTCAAGGCCAATCTATAGCCTACAGCTGAAGCTGGTCATCAGGTCCATTCCTGAGCTATACGTTGTGTTCTTTAACTCAAAGTGACCTTGAATTTTAACTACTGAGTTTTAAAAATAAGTGATTTCTTCATTCTGTTAACCATAAGCACTTAAATACCCATTCCACGATCACAAAGGGACAGGTGAGACAAGTCTGGCATCATCTTCCATTAAGGGACAAAAGCTTATAGCTAATCCCTTGAGTAACCCAAAGGAAAATGTTTTAAAAAGATAAGGTGCAATTAAGAAAAACTCCAGGCTTGTAATAAATAAAACTGAAAAAAAATCATAAGCTTTTATTGAACATAAACAGTACTAAAATAAGAATCATTCAACAAAAATTTGAGATTGGTAAATGTAGGCCGGCTGAATCAGGTATCAGTGACGAGTGCCCCAAAATCCTATGGCAGCAATAGTCTTATTTCCTTCATTTATGGTTGGGCAAAAAGTTGATTTAAAAGGCTGTCTTCATAGTCACCAGCACAAATAGCCAACGTATGCTGCTTACAAACCAGAGGCATGAAAGTTGTCTCTATTTGTTGGACAAGATCATTCATTTTCCAAAATGTCAGCATTTTGCCTTCTTTAGACATAATTGTCAAATGCATTCTGAACATAGAACAATTTGAAAATTTCTTACTGTAAGTCAAAATCCCCAAACAGGTCAACTTCCCACCTTACCCCCAATTGAAGATATCCTTTACTACAGAATGGGACATGTTCTTTGACATCTGTCCAGAATCTGAAAACCACATTCTCTAAGAGGTCTGGGCCCCTACCTACTTAATGCCACCATACAGAAAATGTGTTGTGTGTGAAAAGAGGGTACAGAATATACAATATTGACAAGACACTCTCAAGCCAAACCCATTTTGTACATGGGCTGTGACCTTTAAACTCACTAGCAATGTTGACTTGCAGGCAGATCCGTAACTGATCAATTTCTCATACTTTTTGCAATAAAAATACGTATACTTTGTAAAAAAAAATAAATTTATTGTACCCATAACATTTTCTATGAGTTAAACATTTCCAAGTTGTCATTCTTAGTAGTACAATTATTAAACAAATGAGTATATATATTAATAAACATGAGAAAGTTAAAAAATTAAATTATCTTTTTATTCTTTAAAGACTTCCCATAGAGCTAAAGTTTCTGGTTCTTCAACCTAGCACATGGCGATGAGATCTCTATCCCTGCCACCTGCCCTCTTGGCGTTATTAGATAAACAGTATAATGTAGAGGTCAGAAACCAAGATGTTGGTTTAAGTTCTGGCTTAATTTCTAAATGGCTCTCTACACCTGAGTAAGTTCTAGCTTTGCCTAAATTTCTGTTTCCTTATAAATAAATAATTTTCAAATAAGTAAGCGTTAAATTGTGATCAGGAAAGTTTTTACCCAACTTTGAAATTCACTGATCTACATTTTTTATTATAATGAATTGTCTGCTTAATCAGTCTGTGAAAATATAAAAACAATCAAAATTTGCTTCTGCAGTTGATCAAGCAAAAGCGCAACAAAGTCCCTGTGGTTTTCAGGGAAGAGACAGACAGACAGAAGCTGCCGGACACAAGCTCACTTGAGTGCCTGTGGCCACTGTCTTAATCGTGCCAGATCTGCAGCTCTTTGTGATCCAGAATCAAGTTCTGCAGTTACTCCCAGATAAGGACTACATTCTAGAATGTAGGATTCTCCAGAAACGTTCAATGCCCTGAATTGCTGTTAAATAAACTATGCATTTACTTTACTTCCCCAAAATATTGTAGATTTATAAAAAACAGATTACAATTTAGCTGTCTTTGCCCCACCCCAATCTGTACACAACACGAGCTCAACCACTTTTTTGCTCATTGAGTGAATGAGGAATAAAGAGAGATTTATTTCCTTCCTTTCCACAATGACAGAAATCAAGTCCAGATAGAAAAGGGGTTGTGGGAAAAGCACATTATAGCCAGCTGTAACTTCAATTTGAGAATAAGTCTTCATGAAAAGGAAAAATGAGCATCTTATTAGATAAAAAATTCCGATGAAGCTTTATCTACTTTACACTGATAAAACACACATACACACACACACAAATTACGATGAATTGTTCCCGTTTTTCAAATCTTCTGATTATTATTTTTGATTTCACGAACCTGGCCTTTCCCTCACCTACCTGGATTATAAACTGTGGGAGATTTAAGGATGGACCAAATTTTATTTGCTGGGCTGACAGAGAGCATATCCATTCACACACACACTTCAAAGAAAGAGGGCTTGGAGGATCTCATTTACCTTCCTTTCTCTTGTATAGTGTGGCTATTCTCTCAGTGGAATAATTAATAATGTCAACAACATGCCAAAGATATAAAAACGAACACATGCATCCTCACTTTTGAGAGGTGATACCGTTGTGCCACTTAGTATGTGTGATACAGACTCCTGTTTGTTTCACGTATTCTTTAATTTTTCTAGAGAAGTCACCCATACCCATTTCATCTATATTCCACTTTGAACATTCAGCTTTATAAACATTTTCTTAGGGGAATACCACATATTCCTATGTCTAGACATTATTTCCTAATGATATGAGAGAAAACAAAATGAAGAAACAGGTGCCTTTCATGTCATTTCCACATATTTAACTTTTTATTTGTTGTCCTTTCCAACATAATCCATTTAACTAGGTTTCAGGCACTACACACACGTACAGGAAAAAAAAAAACTTAAAAAAAATGTCATTTTGTTTCATTGTTAACAGAAATATATGCTGATAACAAAGAAACTCACCAACAATTGCAGTAAAGGATGTGGCTGATTTCATCTGTGTATTATATACTACATTGTTACGGACGGCAAGAACGTAATTTAGAATGTACTGGCAATCACTGGACTTTTAAGAGTCATAATCTCTGTATTTATTAGTTTGCAAGGAGGATCAGTGGTGCTAGGCACCCATAAAGCATTATAAAATGAACTCTCGTTTGTACAGCAGCTACTTGTGGCCATATATATCTTTGCACAAATCTTCACAATGGCAGAAACTTTGGCCACTGCTGTGTGCCCTCCAGGAGATCTGGCACATAGTAGGCAAACAATTAATATGTGCTGAATTTTTAAATCTGATACTTGATATATAAGCTGATTCAGCGCTAAGTGAGGATATACTGGTGTAGGATTTACCACTACACAAAACTTCTGGCTGACATCAGGGGGTTTCTCAACTTTTGAGAAGATATAGACTCCTTTTGATACTATGGTAGAAATTATACTCTCTGAACCCAGCTACCTCTGTGATGTACATATTTGATGAACAGAATTTTGTTGACTAGAATTCTAGGCAGTAATATTTTGTAAAGACTGATTTAGACACACTTAAGATCTAAATACACAGAAGTCATATCATTTATGAAACAAGCTTATTGGGTCAGGTCTAGCAAAAACTCACTAAGTATATACAATTACAATGATACACTTTCATTATTCTTAACTAGGACATACTTTGCCTGAAAGCTTATACTCAAATAAGTTATCATTCTAGTTGTTTTTACTTTTATCTTAAAAGTTTTCTAATTTATTGATATCAGACAGACACCTGGTAGGAATGCAACAGTTAAGGATCTGTCCAAGTTTCCTTTACAATTCCTAATTTTCGGATGCTTGTAAAGAAATTGCCAGAACCTTAAATTTGCTATGCAGAGTTGTCTGTAGAGATGCAAATTGCATTTACCTCTTTCTTCATATTCTTTTCTTTTTTAAAAAAATTGAAAACTGCTAAGTCATTTTGAATCATACAGTGCATGATAATAGCCTTTTAATATTTGAGGTCTTTTATCTTTATTGTGTATGGCTCTTGCCAAAAAAAAAAAAAAAACCCACAAAAACAAAAAAACCCTTAACTCACCTCCACATTTGCCAATATACCTTAATTTCTTTGAGTAAAATGCAGGTGCTTCATTTTAAATGTGGTCCAATGACTGACATTTCAAAACCAAAATCTCGGTACGTGGCTATGCTGCTAACATGCTGGCATCCACAGTGCTTATACTATGGAAGTAAACTTGGGCCATGCCACCCTACTGTGTAATGCATCTAATCTGGACTCTGTAATCTCAACTGTGACTACTCTTTTTGTTGTTTTCAAGGCTGCAAGTTACCAATAAAGTTGAAAGGCAGACCGGGATTTATTTTCCAGTGACTATCGTTTTTGCTCTGTTGTTGAGTTCCAAGCACAGCTGTGAAAAGTAGCTTCAATGAACCAAGGGATGCTCCCAGAATAACCAGCTCAGAACTTTGCCTCGAGTTCCCAAACTACGGGCTACAGGATAATGATATGAACTCCTCCAGAACCACAACCACTTCCACGAATTTTAAGCTGGATCTGTGTCAAGTAGTATTGATGGATATTGATCTCAAGGGTATTTTTTTTCTCTGATTTTACCCAATTTGATCAGCAACAGACAAGGCCTGAGCCTGATTTCCCTTTCCATATAGTAACTAGCATGTTATTTGTGTTCCATAAATGAAATGCTAATAGTGGAGACAGGGCCTAAACTGCTAATTCAAATACAACCATAATGTTAAGAGCATTATCCTTTTATAAAAGAATAACAGCTTTATTTAGCAAAAGCATTATTCTTACTAGTAAAAACAATAAAACATCCTAAACCATACTCTATATCTTAAAATAATACCTCGAAATAACTTCTACAAATAATGTCTGAGTCTTATATTCATAATTCAGTCTTCACAGTAAATGCACTATTTATCATAGAAGAAAAAGATCTGCTACAGTTTCTAATCAAAATCCCCAATTACATGGTTCCAAGATAAATAAAAATGGACATTAATTTAAAGCATTAAAAACTATGGGCTAAGATCTCCAGCTTAGAAAAGAAATTCCTTTCAGAAAAAAGAAAAGAACATAACCTCTTGCTTACTTAAAATGAGTTTTACACGAAAGAAGGGGACAGTGCCCTCATCTTTCTAGAAATCAGAGCATATATTTCAAAATAATAATTCAAAAATAAGTGATACCAGGAATTTGAGTTATCAAATTGAATTAATAAATTATGACTGGGTTAACTCGGGACCGAAATTATTAATTGTTCAAAATAATTCAGTCTGTTCTAGAAAACATCTTAATCCTAACCTGGAAAAAAGTCACTACTTAGTAACACCTTTCTTAAGTGTCTAAGAAGCACTCAATCTCCACTGTCAAAGATACCCATTTAAATGGCTTAATATCCACATACATTAACATGCTGATAAATTATTCAGATCTTACTTTTCAAATGTGGGATCAATGGGAAGGTTTGGCAAATTGGTCCTATATTTTAAAATGTAAGCATAAAATCAAGTCTTGGGAATTGTAAGTAATGTCTTAGGAGCCGGCTGAGGACCAGATCTGGCCAGCGAATGCTGTGTGACGCTCTTGCTGAAAGACAAGAACAGAACACACACATCCGAGCAGAGAGTGTGCCGGCCACAGCCATGGGACTTACACCCAGGAAACCTGTCCTTAATTTATCCCATCGTGTGTAGATTTGGCAAGGATCTCCAAATATCATTTACATACCATATGCCCCGAATTACCTAGGCACAATGGCTGTGGATAAATATGTTTCGGGTCTGACTGTTTGCTTCCTTTTATAAGTTTTGCAGCTTTCATTCCATTTTTCACATTGCTAAATAATTTAATGCAATATTGCAGGCTACAAAAGAATGTTTTGTTAAATCAATAAATAGTTCATTGTGCTTTGTGATTAGGAAAAAAGGTTCCTGAGGTAAGCGACCAGGAGGTATTATTTCTCCCATGTAAGAATCAAATAAAGGAAATGAGCTGTTTATGCTTTTGACTCATTTGAATCTTTGTCTCTTTACCAGGCATCTAAATGCAAGACATTCAAAAATAAAAAGACAGAAATCAGATATTACGACTTCTGTGGAACATAAGAGAGAATTGGTCAGCAAATTTTCGTGTCTAAAAGGGATCCCTGAATATCTATTCTTGGTAATTCTTATATTTGTTCCTCTTATAATTAAAAGACATTATAATTATCCTGTGCCTTAGTTTCCCTCTCTTCTCAACAATGGTATTCATAAAAGTTTAGTAATATTTGTCCAGATTCTCAAACTAAATTTAAAGTTAGATTGATAAAAATGTATACTTAAACCAAAAAGATCAAAAGCCTAAAAAAGGCTTGGAGCAGAACTACATACATATTTTTTGTTGTGTACTATAAATTTGACTGTATAAACTTCCAATTAAAAATGACATTCACACCATCATTTTTGATAGAATTTTGCACAGTAGGAATACTCATTAATGCAGGGTAATACAGTGTGATAAGCAGCTTAGACATCAAAATAGTAAAAAGAAAAAAAGCCAGTTGGTCTACTTTTTCCATAGATAAAATAAAACTTAAAAAATTAAATACTTGAGGAATTAATTTGAGAACATTTATTGGCATTTTTAAATTATGTCAAATGAAGACTACAGAGATCTCAGTCCTAACATAAAAAACACATATACATCCATTCTATATTTCATAATATATTAAATATATTACAATATTCAAAATGGCATCAAATACAATTTAAATAATTTTACTTACCCTACCATTACCCTCTTAAATAGAACATATGTATATGTATATGCACATATACACATACTTTTTTTTTTACTGTTTAATATGAAATATCTGAAATATCTGAATTCTTTTCAGCATTGGTAAAAGAAAGGCAAAAACCCATCAGTGACAAAACATATGCACTTGGGTCATTTCTGGATCTTTAACTAGAAAATATAAAGTGATCATATAATTCTCAACTGTATGTTAAAATAAACAGCAAAGGAGGCGTGTCCATATACCAGTAGAGAAACAAGTACAAGGCAGTAGAGTAATTTTAGAATACTAGCAAATAATTTGCTTTCTTTAGGGGGCAAGAAAAAGAAAGAAGCTACCACTTGAAGACTGGCAACAAAAGGGTTAACAGACATATGCTGTATAATTAGGAGATGCATTAATGATTATGAATAGTAAATGATTTGGTGCAAAGAAAAAAATTTAGTCAAAGGGACATGTACCTATCTTACATGTTTATTAGTAACTGTATATAACTAGAGAATTCTGCTATTAAGAATCTTGCATTATTGGTGTAAATACTTCCAAGGGTACATCAAATTGTAATCTTTCATACGACATCCATCAAACCAGGCTGGAGATTTTGACAAACATTAAACACAGTAAGGAGGCAATTATGTATGCATGATTTAATCTGCAACTAATTAATATGCAAATTTATTCATATGTTAGTTACTAAATTAAAAATGCAAAGAAGCCCTTATGGTGATTCTCGAAATTTTGCACAAACAGAACATTTAAAATGTAAGAAAAATGAAGTTTTTTAGAAACCTATAACACACTTTTAGTGTCTCCAGAACCTGTTGCATTAAGAAGGCCCAGAAATATGTGTTTAAATACTAGATAATAATTTAAAAGGTGTGCTAATTTTATGTGAGAATGTGGGAACAGAAAGGTTAATCAGAATTCTCTCAAACTCTTAAGAGATACACTCTAATTACCAGACAAATGGTATTCTATTTCTAAGCTTCCTTCCCTGCTTTTGGGGTTGTCAGAAGTTGGTCATCTCACTGATACCTTGCACAAATGGTAAGCAGTTTTGAGAGGAATAAACAGTATTTGAAAGCAACCAGATATACTAAAAATTCTAGGGTAACTTTGAGACCATTTGGTGTTCACTAAACATACAATTCACTCCTCAAGATGGCAACTCGCTCTTTTCGCCTTTGGGGAACAGCTCTTTGCAAACAGAGAAATGGGAGGAAAATCTTCAGAGAGGCTAGAAATTCTCCCAAACTCTCTTCCAAACAAATCTTCAAAGAAAATAATGTGGCTAACCAAAAAGCAACAACCTCCCAAAAAAAGCAGAAGGTAATTTTATCTGAATTCAATCTGGCTATTTTAGTCCTGCATTTTCCAGACAGTCCAAAATTGATTTGAATCTTTTATGTGAGATGAGGGATGTGGAGTGGTGATTTAAATTTAAAAATATCTTTGGATGTCTGCATACAGGGAGTATCCACTCAAGTGCACTCTATATTATCCTTTGGCATTACTGCCTTCTGCAAGAATCTGATTTCCTTATGACTGCCTTAGTGATCAGCAGAAAGATTTTGTATGGATCACCTCTCATCTGATTACCTTTTTCATCCGGCGTCCGACAGCCATGTACACAGCTCCTGGAGCTGGCCCTTGGAACAGCTATAGTGGCCTCAAGAAATCAACACAAGTCAACTGTATGAGGAAGCACAATAACAGCGTCTACGGCTCTTCCCAGGGCACTGAACTCTCACCCATGTTACAAAAAAATCGCCATCAGTCTCATCGCTGCCAAGTGACACACAAAAAGGAAGTTAACCATTGGCTGTTACTCGCATTCACAGTCTGACTCTGATTTCCCAGCTTCCCTTAGCCCATTCTGATGCCAAGCGGACTACAGCTTGCCCATTTCATTTCTACCACGGCAGCCAAAAAAAGCACTGCCCCACCGTGCGACGACAAGCAGTCTGTTTTGATATTAGTACCTCAGTATGCGATATGAGAGAGTCAGATGTCCTCAAACTACGTGCCCTCCCCTGAGGGACTCTGTCCTGGCCCTCCTTTGGCCAGAGAGATGGTGAGCATGCCACAAATCCTTAGCTTTGAAAGCACAGGGGATAGAGAGGCACCATCCGCAGGGCTCAGACAGAAATGGCCGTGAGTGCCTCTTCTGGGGAGAGGATTCATGCCCTCCAATTCAACACTCGCATCTAACTGGAAATATTAACTCAGATTCTATTCACTCCCTGCCAGCCAACATAGAGGAGCGCAAACTGAATTACATAAGAAAAGGAGTCGCTTTCTTATATAATTAAATTGTAGTAAATGCTAGTAAGTAAACATCAGATTTTCTTCTTTTTCTTTCATGAAAGACGGGAATATTTGGGGTTCGGAAGAATGGATTTTTTTTTCATTGATTCTTAGGGAAGAAGATGATAGTAAAATCCTCCCCTCCCCAGCACATTCTGATTTCTTTGCTAAATGCACAGAATCAGACTCTAACCTGGTTTAACCTCTGAATGTGACTCGTAACATTCTAGTTTTCTCCAGCATTAATATATAATGCTTTTTGTGATTCCAAAGAGGCATATCAGGTGAGGACTGCAATTGCTGGGCATTGCAGGAGTCTGAGAGTAACCAAGGCATCTTTAATTTTTACAGGTGACTCAATTTTTGTTGTGACCAGAACTGAACATAAAGCTTTTAAAAGCTTAAATGTACACATTTATGCATTCATTACACAGTGTTAAATCTAATTTGTTCTTTTTACTGTCACAGGAAGCACATGTTTAAAGCAATCTGTTTCCTCATGTGAATGCTTTCCTGTCTGTTTTAAAAAAATTGCGACACACTTTACCCTGAGTAACCAAGAGGTGATCATAAATATCCCTAAATAGCATTAAACAGATATGAAAGACATTAACACTTTCAGAATGCCAAAGTAGTATTAAAAAAAAAAATTCTAACAGATGCTCCTAGGTCAAAAAGTGAAATGTGTGTTTCCTGAAAAAACACTCTCATCAGAATCATAAATGAACTGTGAGTGGAGAAGTGAGGTGTCGCTGAACAAGCGAGGATCCTTTTGGTGAGGAACACAGCAATCCACTGCCAACGTGTACTTGCCATAAAAAGCCAAACTGAAGTGGAAGTTTGATGAAAACCAATATCCTTTGTAATCCACAAGGTGGCAATGACTACAAATGAGGGGTGGCTAAATCAGATCTCTCGGCTTCCCAGAGAAAGACTCTGTCTCTGTGAACCAACACATAAACCCCTGCTCAGGGGCACCAGGGAAGAGGCTCAGGGCTCACCAGCCAAAAGGGACCTTTCCTGAGGAAGACTCTAACTTGGTGTCTGGTTTTTCTGCACACTAGAACTGTCAGGGAAAAGGCACTCATTGTGGAATGCTGAGACCACGCTCCCACTTCCGCACCCACCTCCCACCCCTCACCTGCAGCAGATGTTTTTTTCTTTAAATGCAGGAGAGTTAACTAATCAGCCCTTCTAAAAATTATTTGAAGCTCCCCATAGGTGACAATCAAAAATACCTTTTCTTTTATGAATTCAGCAATGGTATTGAGAAAAAGATAACATTATATCATTATAATTACAGAGATGCATTACAATGTGTCAAAGGCTAGAATCCAGCCATTCTTTGGCTTTATCTTAAAACATCTGTACAGATACTTCTGTTTAATGTTAGAAATCTACCCAAGTAGTGCTAACAAACTGAACTCTGTTTTACTTTATAAGAGAAACAAACTGCCACACAGGCCCACCTAGTCCACCCATCTTCATCTGGCTGGATGAAGTTAAAACCTTAGGCCTAACCTTCACTCTCTGTGGGAAACCAGAGCCAGCCCTACCAAGGTGTCCCTGTGCAGCACTCAGGAAGACCACTCTGGCCTATTATGAGATCCCACTGATACAAAATGAAAGAAAAAGCATCTATCTCCTTATCACTTAGAGGCAGGGCTGATTTAAGCATAAACAAATTACTGGGCAGAGAGAATCGCATTATGGAGAGCTCTGGGCATCTTGGTCTGATGTCCCATTGCAAAAGAGAAAAGATGGAGCACGCACTTGTGACATAAACTTTGCAAAGCTGAGGCTAATGACTAAAAAGGCTGACAAAGTGTCTTGGCTTCATGGAGATGGAGCTTCATGGAGACGATGAGATATAAAAACTGTTTGCAGTATTTCATAATTTCAGAGAAAGCAAGTGACCTCTGTTAGGTGAAATTCTCCTGCGTGCAATTGGAGAACCTCCTCTTAGTTTCTGTTCTACCGTTATCTACTCTCAAGTAAGCCACCAGCGGAGGTTTTTTTCTCAAGTGCCAAATGAAAAGTAGTTCCCTTGTTGCTAATATTAGCACTGACAGTGCTTATTAGTATTATCATGTGTAACAATAATATGTAATATTCGAGGATATTATATGCAAGTATCACATGTAGCTAGGAAGTAGCACTGCCACTTTAAAACCCAGTTGATCAGATTTGATACTTGTAACCACAACATTATACTGACTCTGTTACACAAATGCTCTCCTGAATTGCCTGGCCTCACTGATCTGGCTTGGGCAGAAGTTGTACGTTATTATGATATAGCAGTACTGAGGGTCATTTCACAATGAAATGAAACTTCTAAAAATTAATTTATTTCAGAGAGTCAAACACAGGTACACCTAAGTTAACAACAACCATGCTGTAGAGAGCTTTCTGGTTTACAGAGTGTTTGGACTGAACAGCCAGCAGCACAGGGAGTATCACGGTTAAGAACACAGAAAACCTGGAGACAAACCACTCAGGTCTCAATCTCAGCTCTGCCACTTACTAGCTGTGTGACCACAGGCATGTCTCTTCACCTCTCTGTGTCTCAGTTTCTTGACCCAAGAATAAAGAGTATTTTGGTAGAATTAAATTATTTAATAGATGCAAACTGCTTAGAACAGTGCCTGGCACAGAATAAGCACCATGATAAGGTTTTTCTTATTAGTATACCAACACCATCGCATTATGTACTATTTATACCTATTTTATAGACAATGAAACATGTTTTTGAACTAACCCAGGCCATTCTGTAAGTACAGTCTATCAGACATTAAATTAGAAATGTCTTTGTATTTCTACCGCAGTATTATTTCCACCCTTGTATATATTCATGCACTGGACACATGTATATGTGTAAGGCAGTGAGTCTGGCTTCCACGGGACAAAAAAGATGTACATAAAACATGTCCTTTACCCTCTCCAAGGTGATGACAACTGAGTAAGGGGACTAAGCACCTCCATAATCAGCTTAAAGGACAAAAATTCCATTTGTTACACTGTGTGAGTTATTTTATTTTTTGAATGCAGGACTTTCTTAAAAGGCCAGATGTTATGCTGCTCCTAAAAATGCTAAGGCTATGCCCGCCCATTGGAATGCCAGTGACACAAGACTACAACTTTCACTAAACATGAAGAATCTTAGTTGTAAACTTCATAAAATAAATAAGAACATATTGAAGAGAAAGACATGTTCAATGTTACATGGTGTGCCTAGTTTTTAGTTTAGTTGAAAAATATGCCTTGAATAAGTAAGTATAAATGAAGAAAGGAGCTGGGCGTGGTGGCTCATGCCTGTAATCCTAGCACTCTGGGAGGCCGAGGAGGGAGGATCGCTCAAGGTCAGGAGCTCGAAACCAGCAAGAGCGAGACCCCGTCTCTACTAAAAATAGAAAGAAATTAATTGGCCAACTAAAAATCTATAGAAAAATTAGCCGGGCATAGTGGCACATGCCTGTAGTCCCAGCTACTCGGGAGGCTGAAGCAGGAGGATCGCCTGAGCCCAGGAGTGTGAGGTTGCTGTGAGCTAGGCTGACGCCATGGCATTCTAGCCCAGGCAACAGAGTGAGACTCTGTCTCAAAAAAAAAAAAAAAAAAGAAGAAGAAGAAGAAGTAGTAGAAAGGAATGAGTGAATAAATGAAACTTATGAAAATGCTTTTTTCTTTCTCTTCCCACCTGGGCCCTCCTTAACAGAGAGGTTGTTGACATAATTTACTAAAGTGAAAACAAAATAGCACTTGTTTGTAAAATAATTACCTATTGGTGTTTGAATTTTGAAATCCCAACTATATCTATAGCTCATAATAAATATGCTTAATTCTATTTTCTTTTGCCCAGCCATTTCAATTAAGTCACAGATTTATAGTTATATGCCCTATGTAACTCTAAAAATAAAATTCATATAAAGGTACCACATATGAGGAACCACAAGGTTTTGGTAATAAAATTTCACATTAGTATTAATTGGCAGAATTTGTAAATTTTTAAATAATAATGCTTTCAAATACTATAACGGTTACAGAAATACATTTTCTACTTAGTTTAATGGTTTAAAAAATTTAAACTGACTCAACAAGTCTGAATCATCATGCCATAAACATTCTTGTAAAATCCCTGTGTTAGTAGTAATGAGAAATGAGTTGAGTATTGTTGCATCCTTGGATAAATTTTATTTTTATCTCATCTTTTAACATCGCCAGTTATTACACTTTCATATAATAGAGCCCCAGTTTTTATACTGTACTTATTATTGAATTATTTTGTACTACAAGTTCATTTCATAATGAGCAAGCCAAAAAATACTATTATACGTTGTGTTACTACACCTGAGCACCCAATTCCCCAAACAGGGTTACTTGAAAACATTAACGCTAAGAATCAGTCACCTACTTGAAACTGCTTTCTCATAGCAGCTAATGATATAATGATATACTGTGCCAATCGGTAGAATGAAAGCCATTACAATATTATTATAAGTATAATCCAGGAGGCATATTTAGAATGATATGGGTTGGGAGGGAGGAGGCTGCTGTAGACAGTTAGGTACTCTTTCTCAGAAGACATCAAAATGATAGTTCGAAAATAGCATTTTCCTAAAATCCCTAAATGGTAACAGCAAGTGGTAGCAGTGACAGGTGTGTGTGTGTGTGTCTGTGTCTGTATGTGTGTGTGTGTGTGTGTGTGTGTGTGTGTGTGTGAGAGGGAGAGAGAGAGACAGAGTGAGAGAGAGAGAGAGACAGAGAGAGAGAGAGAGAGAGAGAGAGAGAGAGGAATGTCACCAGTTCTCATGATTAAATGTACCACAAAGGTCATTTTTCTGAGAAAATATAAGTCTTTCTAATATGAGTCCACATTTCACAAAGGCAATGCCCTTTAATCACTACCAACATATGGCAACACACCAAGAAATTTTCTTTACAGTTTGTTATGAAGAGAGCTTCACTAAGGAAATGTTTCTATTCTTCGGTTCCACTGAATAATCAAAATAAATTTCACGAAACTTAAGACACACACAGAACTGCTTCTTATTACTCTAGAAGTAAGTGCTTATATCTCAAGTTTCAACCCTAGTAGCATATTTATGATTAATTACTCACATGACAAAGTTAGACAAGAGAGACAACAGTGGGTGTCACTAAACCACTTAAATATAATTCTTAAAATGTTCTTTTCAAAATATAACTCTCACATTCTTTCAGAGTTGAAATCTCTACATCTCATTAAAACTTAAATCATCTTTATTTTCAACCCTGAAATTTTACAAAATGCAGACTCTTCTGCACTACCTTAACTTCTCTGAAGAGGGAGTATATGCCCAAGCAAAGCATGAAACTCTTCAAATAGCTCTCACCTATGCAGCAGCTGCAACTTAAAAAAAAAAAAAATCATTCACAGGCTGCTATTTTGAGATAAAATAATTGAGTATTTAAAAGTACAATTTTGCATTTTATAAAAGCTCTTATTCCTTTAGAATGAGCACTCGTATACACAAACACACCTTAGGACAGTGGAAAGAAATCAACGCTGCAAATTCCACGCTATTGCTTTGAGGCGCAACTTAATGTTCAGTTTTAGAATTCAGTGCAATTTACGTAAGAAACAAAACAAAAACAAAGCAGGTGTCTGTCAACAGCCTGATCGTATTTATTCTGCCTTAACAAAATACAACTTGGCAATTTTTGAAGAGGCTCCGTATTCTTTTAGGATTACTGCCACATTTTCTGAGAGAATCTTATTTAGCCCTCCGAATACTATCTGACTCTGATTTATTACTTTCAAACAAAACTTCCAAATTGTCTGAAACCAGGAAAACACACTCTGAAAATGTACAAATTGTCAATAAACGGGGGTTGGGGGAAGAGAGAAAATTTCACTACGTGAGAAAATAAAACTAATGGTTCAATCGATGAAATTATAAAGTTAAAAAAATGGCATTCAACCAAGTATCAAGCTAAGCATCTATATTATTCCATAAACATAAAATAAATTCAGTTAAGTCAGATGCTATGTAACACATTTTTATAATTTCAAAATACATGCAATTTCTATTGTAATTCTCTCTAGGTAAAGCCAATGGTTTCTTAGTTTTCTCAGTAATTAAACCACTCAGATGGAGTCCAAAATTTCACACCAAAATATACTCTTCAGGGAAAGTGATAAAATCAGGTTCAAAGTAACAGTTCCCTGAAATGTATTTCTCCTTTCTCAACAAATGAGTCCAGTTAGACATTAAATGCTATTGTTCCAGTTGCTAACATTGTCACAAAAGTCCTGATAAGTCTTAGCAGGTGAAACAGTATTTTGAAAACTTGGTTAAAAAATAAAAACAAACACTGGGGAGTGGTGGGGTGTATGAGGCACACCACCTTAGAAGAGCCTGCTGAGTAGAAAAATGGGACACTGCTGGCCAGGATGGCATCGTTCTGGTGGAAGGAATGAAGTGGTGGTATTTTGTTTGAGTGTTTCAGACATACAACCTTTTCATTTGTAAAGAGAATCTAAGAATAGGTCAAAAATATACAAACCTTTCATCCAGTTAACTTGTGTGTTTGTCTTCTCCCTTAAATTTCTTTTCTCTTTATATTTAAAGTATGAAACACACTGGTAGCCTACCTTATTGAGAGGTACAGACTTGGGCTTGAAGGAAGAGAAGAGGAGAAAATATTTCCACCCTACTACACCCACTTTTACTATGGACAAGGGAGCCCATTATTCCAAAATTCCAAACAAAAATACCAAAATCTTTTAGTAAACTTCTGGGAGATTGGAATGCCTAATGGTATATAAGTTGAATATCTGTAAGCCTCTTACGCGCTTTTTGAAACATTTTTAATGGGATAAGATCCATCAATGAAAATAAATACAGAGATCCTCCTATATTTGCTTCATATGCGATTCATAAAAAAACATAACCTGTATAGCCTCAATATGCAACGGAGAAGATGAGATTAGTTTTCACAGAAACAATACACATGCTGAATTTGAGGCCTCTGGTTTAGCAACTTCAGCTTTAACTGCACAAAAAAATAAATACTTTCTTTGTGATGAGTATTTTCTCTTTCACGGTGTTCCCCAGCGTCATGTTATATATGCTGTGTAAACTGTGTGAATAACAGTTTTGTTCTATTTGGGATGATTTCATTGTGCTACCCACACCCTCCCCTATTACCTATACATTTTCATGATTAATAAACATAATTTTAATATTTAAACCTATTTTAATATCTTGAACTAGAAAATGGGCACACTAAGTTTAAAGCTGAGTATTGTGAGCTATCTTGATATTTTAATTTAAACACCTACAATTATACCTCTTCACAAAGTATCTATCTCTCTAAGAATGATACCTTGAAGAGGCCCCTCCTTCCTTTTATTTCATACCACACATTGGACTACTTCTAGACTTTCTTACACAGGATGGAGCCCAGCTGGCCGATACATAGTTCACTTGTGCTAGACACAATATTTTAATATAAATTTCATTTCAAAAAAAGCTATATGATTACTCAAGTTAAAATTTTGCTGACAGGGAAAAGCACTGTTTTGATTTCCCTGTGATCAATTTCAAAAGTGATGGGGGAAATTGTGTATTTCCAAGTTAAGCACTAATTTTTCAATCATATATCATTTCTGGGCCTCTGACAAGAAAA
This sequence comes from Lepilemur ruficaudatus, assembly GCA_963574885.1. Lineage (NCBI taxonomy): Eukaryota > Metazoa > Chordata > Mammalia > Primates > Lepilemuridae > Lepilemur > Lepilemur ruficaudatus. Next base: position 41,177 of record CAUYRT010014016.1, read on the forward strand.
AAAATCTATTTACCAATTTCTTTTTTAAATTGTTTGTGATTTCTTTAAGCATTGGGGGGGAGGAAGTTTTATTTCCAAAATAGCTTAAGATACGGATTCAATATCATGTTTGAAATCTTCAAATATGAGGATTTTTACAGGGCACTTAATGACATTAGCATTAATCATTTTTCCTGATACCCCTAATAAAAAGGGTTTTCTCTTCTGTAAAAGAAACTCTAATTCAGACTTAAAGGTTAATATTATTTAAGAATTCTTTGCAATTTTTATCAATGAAAATTGATGAATCTGTTATCTAATATACATTGAGTTTTTATTTTTGAAATCTACCTATTCAGTAACTCATGTCTCGAATTATCTTGGAGTGCCAGATCCTATTTTAGAATCTTTATGGTAGTAGAGATTGTTTTCATTAGGACCCATGTGTCCAAAATCATTTCTGACCACTTAAAGCTTGCCAGATACTCCTGAATTTTAAAACAAAAACCAAAACACAAAAAAGCTGAAATTTAACACAGACAATGTCTTTACTGAAAAGTACAGTTTGAGAAAAGATCGCTGGAGATAAGAAAGGCCATAAACTATTTCTCAGAATAAAACTTCACATTTCTATGTAAATCTGAAGTTCAAGACATCCCAACTGGGGTCAGGGTAAGACCATCATTAAAGTTTCAAACCATATTTGACGTGGAAACAAATCTCACCAATGTTCGCAATAGAAAGGTTGTAGGTAATAGTTTCTGATAAAAGGTACATAATTGTGAAATATTCCAAATTATAAGAAGGTCAAAGTTTTATGTGTTTGCATATGGGTGGGCACAGTAAAGTTTCCAAAAGACAATATCTTTTGTTTAATTATTTTTTTCTGTGTGTGATGAAAATATCTAAAAACAGCACAATACAAAATTTTTTGCTACTTTCTAGACTTTAGTACTTTCACGTTAATTTCTGTTAAGAGTCATGAATCACTTTTTCCAAAACTGTAATTTAATGTGGTACATTTTTCTCGGTATGAATTCACGATTCAATGTGTATGATTATTAGGATAAAGGCAAGAAATTTGCTGGAATCAGCAGTCAAGTCGCAAAATAATAAGTTTAAGCTGAAATGTGTTTTAAAGTAGAAAACCAAGATGTAGAAATCGAACAAAACAAGAAGATCACATGTAGATTCAAGAGATTACACATGCAAAATAAATTCCGGCATCCACAAAAAAACACAACGATTTATTACTGAAGTCTTCTCAAAAGATGAGGGCTACGAGAAATTGGGATGCAACTCAAAAGACCAACATACTTAAATTTGAACAGAGAACATAAAAATGTTCTGCAGTAACAAGCAGAGCTCTCGTGAGCAATTAGATAGCTGTCATTTCACACAGGCTTCCTCTTAGAAAAAAAGAAAAATCACCCTACCCCTAACCACAGGCCCATGTTCTCCTTCCCTCCATTGCCTGTAGACCCTGCCCGATGGTTCTTCTAGCACCCCAGCCCTGTGTCACGCTTTCTAGTGACTCGAGGCCTCTAGACACAGCACATAGCACAAACACACATTTATGGATCCTGCCAGATCATCCATGGCATGATGTCGGGCCAGGCTTATGTTTTCTCTCTCCCACAGATGCTGCAGTGTTTTCAAAACAGGGCCAGGCAATCAATCCCCTCTCTCTCCTGATAGCCTGGGAAGATCCAGCCTAACGGTGGCAAAAGAAGCCCAGCTTCTGGACCACAGTGGTGTCACAAATAAGATCTGATCATGGAATGTCACAGTTTTAAGTTTTCTTTGTTTTAGCTAAGGGAAGAGAGAGGGCCCATTCAAAAAGGGGGAAAAGAGTGAGTTGCTATAACAGATTGTGACAGATTTATTACTATTTATCATGGTAAATATGTATCGAATAAAACACATAAATGTCTTTATCTAGTCATAATCTCTCCAAAGGAAATCTTTTATTATCCCCAATCTTTTAGTATCTGTTAGACAAATACTCACACACACGAAAACAAGTTTTAGAACTCCCTCTTACCGAATAGTCATAATTTTATTTGAGCTTAAAAAAGGAATACACATGGCAGAGTCTAAAAATATAGATCTACTGGGGCAAAAGTGTTATAGTGTCTAATACAGAATGTCTTTTAGGAATCAAGTTAAAATATATATTTTGTGTGGTGGTAAGGCATGTAGATCTTATTATAAGTAATAAGCAATACACACAACAAAGCTAATATAACAAAGCTAATAGAAACTAAGTTAAAGCTATTAAAATAGGGCTGAGATATTTTTTAAATAATGAGTAAATGGATGATTGGATTCTAAAATTACTTAAACTATCTTGTTTTCCTTGCTCAAACAAAAGGATAAATGTTCCATTTTTAATTGAACTTTTCTTCTCCCTGTGTTTCAAGAAAAGGGTTATTTACCAAAATGTTCCATAAGGACCATTAAAACATTTAGCCAAGATAAATTCTCTCAGAAGAGTAAATCCTAAACTGACCACTAAAAGCCAAAAATTAAATACAATACAAACTAAATTTCTAATTCCTGAGTTTTGTTTACTGGCAAGAAAGGAAAGACAGTTCTGTATTTCTGCATATATCACAACAAATTAGCAACACATAAACCTAACAGCAAAGAAAAAACTGTACTAGTAAAATTTTTTTACAGGGGCCACCCAGCTATAGGGAAATATTTAAAAATTTACAATGAATTATGAAATATTGTTGTTGACAATGATGAAGCATACAGATGACATCTAGTGCCACACCAAGGCACTCCTTAGAAACTGTGTAGATTTCTGCATAATCTTGGCATTGGAAAGAAACAAACTAATCTTAATATGAGGCATAAATAGAGTATGATAGCTTTAAGTTTTTCATGGCTTTTATAGCACAGAGTTATTCTACCGTTTCAGAACACTCAAAGGTCCACTTAATATACTTAATACTGTCCGTATTAGATTCAGGCATGTTTAAAATGCAAACAGCTGTGAGGACTCTACCATTTGAAGTTGTCATAAAAGCTATTAAAAGCTAAAGTTTCATCAAAATTAAATCCACCACTACCTTTGAGCTTAAAATATGCTCATAAAAACCTTTGGGTATAATAGTCAATTTCAATACAACACAGAAATGCCAAGAATAAACAACTCAGTACATTTTAAGTGACTTATTGATAGCCCAAAATGACTATTTTATACCCCATTGGCAATTTTATTTACATAATATTTTTCTATATTTATGGATAATTTTGTGATGCTTTTTCAACATTACCAAGTCTATGATAATCAGCATAGCAAATTTGCTTTTTTCCTGATAAGACTTATTCTGATATATTCGTTTTAATAATTTTTTGGATGAGCTGAACTGAAATCAAGTCAAATACACAGGTGTTTGGGTTAATCTAATCTTAGCACATTTGCAAAACCCATTATTCTTCTAATTTATTAAAAATGAAATAAAACTAGTATGTGAGCACTGATTGATAACGTACTTTCAGCAATCTAAATATAATTTTATTTAGGTATAAAACGTATAAAATAAGGCTCATTAGCATTCCTTTCAAAGGCTACTTAGTACCCTACAGAATGAAATCAAAACTCTCTATATACATCACAGGAAGGAAGGAAGAATGAAAAAAAGGAGGAAGGAAGACAGGAACAAAAAAAAAAGAAGGGAGAAAATCATATCTTTATTTTACATAAGGAGAAAATTGCCAGAAATAGACCAGTGCTAAACAACATTTAAGTAAAATTATCTAGGAAATCAAATCTGGAAATACATATAAGAATTCAAAATGTATGTAAGAATTCAAAATAAGATATCATGTGTTTGGTTGAGATCACAACCAACTTTGCTGTGTTGAGGGGTCGGTCGAGGGGATCAGAAACTCCTGCCTGTAGCTCCAGCTATTAAAAAGACCCAGAATGCTTTTGGTTACAGCTGGCTTCTTCTAGTTGTCACCTGGTATTACACACACAACCGGCCACTGATGCAGCTACCTCTGCAGCCTTTATTCAGCAACCTCTCTAGAAAATAGAGACATTCTTCCTGCACTCTGGGCTGAAACCCATGTAAATTTTTCCTAAATCCTCTCCACAAATCTCCTTTCGCATGCAAATCCATAAATCATCATAATACTGACAAAGAATTTAACCAACACATGAAACTAATACTCATTCTCTTGAAAGCCCTGCACAGGTAAAACTCCTCAAACTTCAGGCACCTTTTCAAGGCTCTCTTTAGAGCTTAACCTGCTGAATATCAACATAACCACCCAGTCTTCCAGGATGTGCAATTAATCACGCCCACGTGGGTCAGGCGGCTGGACGTGCAGGTCATTCCTACCTCATCCACCTTCTAGATAAACATGCTCTGGGCGCATGAAATCTCATTTACTTCTATCTCCTGTGCATCGATACAAAACAGGACAAAATAAACAATATACAAAGCAGAAACAGGCAGTACTTACTGAAGATGGCAAACCTGGGGGAACTTTTCGAACTTTCTTTGTCTGTACCTCTGAAAGAGAATGAAGATGCTGTGAGCTCCCACATGCTCCTTTTCCCGACTAAAACATATTAAACCACGAAGGCATTTAGATCAGACCACGCTTCCTTAAATCATCATCTTAGCAAACGGTAGTTACCACTACCACCTTTTATTCTAGCAGAAATCAAATTTTCCTTCATTCATGAAAATAAAGATTTTTAACTTTTTATTGCTTTGGTTTTTTTAAAAAAGTTTCTTAGGTATACAACCAAGAGACAGCCAGAAATAAGCGTACACCACAAAAGTTCTGCTAGGCTAAGTTGTTAACATACTCCCCCCTCCAAGTACTCCTGGTGGGGGGTCACCTGTCTGACAATTGGGCCAAATTTTATAGGGTTTTTTTGGGGGGAAGGGGAGAGTAGGATCAGAAAGTGGTATTATAAAAAGAAAGAAAGAAAGATAAAGACTAAGCACAATCACTCAGGCATTCAAACGGAGGAGTACCTTACCCATGGCACTACTGTGGAGAGGCCTCCTTCGGGGGTTATTGCTAGAATACTGATAGTACTGGGAACCAGGTTTGGTGGGTGAAAGGGTTCCTGGGTTGCCCATATCCATGTCACCTCCAAGGAGACTCTGCTAAAAGGTTAAAAAAGGGAAAACAAACATATAAGGTTAATTTTTTTTACATTCACCACCCCCCAACTGATTGTGAGTACTTAAACCAACGCAATAAAGAAAACAGCATCTGCTAAGCAGAAACAATTAAAACAAAACAAAAACCAGAAAGAAAAGCAGTCTAAGGAGCTATCACCAAGTCTGTGATTTTTAATTCTTTACTTTTGAAGAGGAAAAGGAGACGAGGATTCCCTTTAAGCAATATTTTTTAAAGTCTTTTAAGATGACTAGCATTTTCATTTCATTTTTAAAAAATGCCATTTATGTAACACTAATGTCTTCTTTCTCTAGACTCGGGCTCTTATGTAGGAACTATTCCATGCTCTTCCTTAACGGGAACCGAGAAGAATCTCATTTTGTGAAGCACACAACTTCCCCCGGCCGCTCACCCTGGGTGTGAGTGTGGACTAGTAACTCCACTGAGAACCCTGCCTCTCTGTACCGGCACATCATGAGCCCCCACAAATTGACACGGCACCCACAGAAGAGAAAATGCCAACTGAGCCCAAGAGGAAATTCAAATCCTCACACTAACTTCCAAAATTATAGAAATAGTAGGCATTCCAAGCTAACAGAACAAATCAAAGGACATCAGAATGCCCTCTGGAGGATCATCAGAAGCAAAAACACACACAGATAAAGCATTTACCTGAACACCAGAAAACTTCCACAAATATCATTAACTTATCACAGTGTGACAAATCAGTAAACTTTCAAAACTGATGACATAAGAAAGATTACATAATATTGCATTTTCTAAAAACTACATAGAAACTTACCCATAATATAAAAATCGCCTGATTATACTCTGCATTGAACACATTGTTCTTTTAATTATTCTGATATGCAATAAAACAGGAGTAGATAGTACCATTTATATTAAGAACAAATTTACTGTTTAATAAAGAAATTTTAAAATTAAGTACTAAAAATCTAACTTTATCGTTACTTGTAATCAACTTTTACTGACTGAACTAATTACTGTCCTTGATAAAGTACAGAATGTGTTTTCCCTAATCTAAATTCTAATCACCATGTCACTCACAACAGACTTAGGGATGCTTCACTAACACACTATTCACATGCAAAATACTCTAAATAGGCCAATTATGACTCTGCCCCTGTTCCCTGGTTAACCCGCTGAGAACTGAAAAATTTCACAAGGCAGTCACCAACTAAAACAAAGGGTCCTTGTTTTAAATTAAGACAGTCTTTTTGATTCCTAAATAGCTCAACAAAGTGGCATGTCTTCCACTGAAAGCAGTTGGTCAAATATGACCCATAAGCTGGAAAATCAAAAATTCAAACCTCCCCTATCCACCACCATATAGCTAAATATCATAAAGAGAATCTCTCTATTCCGAGGGATTTTTGTCAGTGTGGGATGAGTGATACATAAAGGCCAACCAGCTACTGACAAGCCTGACTTCACTGAATCCAGTTTCAAACCTTTTCAGGAGATACATAATAAATGTGACTTCAAAATAAAACTTCAAGGATGAGATTTCAGGTAGAAAGCACATTGTAAGTAATAAATCCATTGCTAGGGTCTTAATATTTACCACATAAACATCTTATAAAAACCAGATTATTTACTAGATAAAAACCTGACATCTGCATGCTCAACTACTTCCTCTTCTGAGTTTAAGAAAGATATTAAAAGCAGTGTAACATCAAATAATTGCTTTTTATCATTTTAGGAGGGGCATTCCAAAATTTTAGAATCCCAACTTGAATTTCACTCTTGGCATTTCTTACTAACAAAGCCTATATTTATTTAAGTCCTAGTCCAGGTTTTCTTTGAAATTTCCATCACTAAACCTGTGAATGATCCGAAATCACAACCTCCCTCACAGTTTGGTGAATCTACAAATGAATCTTCATTTCATTGGAAAGAGGAGTTTGATAATAACTCTGCATTCCAGACAATTTCTTCATTTCTCATTTTGTAAAAACTGTACATACAGCATATTCAGAAAAGGGCTGAGCAAATTTCTTGAAATGCTTGCTTGTCTTTTTTAATTAGCTTAACCATCGGTTCATTCTTGTTGGTCCTGGAGGCAAAGGTTTTCACTCCCAAGAAAGTAAATGCATTCAGTGGGTCAACCTAAAAACAAACACACTTGCTATACTGGGTTTTAGCAACAGTCACAAAAGAGCTGTGAAAAATATAAAATGATAACTACAAAATAGGTAACTGGCTGTGGTTGACCTTACTGTTGTGAATTTAAAAGTACATCATTTAATGGGCCAGTTGTAAATAAATCATGCATCCAAGTTTTGCATGTGCAGCCACATGAACTATGGACAGTGACACAGTATTACTAAGACCAGACAGAACTTAAAAACCTTTATGGATCCTGATCTTTTTTTTTTTTTCCTTTTCTTTTTCCCCCACAAAGCACATTCCTGTTTCTTTCTTTTCAGACCTGTTTGTTCCTTTTTCTTTTGCTCTTGGACAATAGAATCATTCTTCTAAAGCAACAAAAATAAACATTTCCTCACACTTAACAGGGCCCTAAACACCCCCTCAGGGAAAATGAAGATAAAAATATACGTGTTCTTATTGTAGAGTATACTTGTAAAATGAACAATGACCATTTACTATTGTTTGGCCTTTACGTCACATACTTAACTCTCTGTAGCGAAGAGAAAGATCAAAAATTTTCCACCAGCTCAAAAATCTGCGTTTAGGAATTTTAAAAAGTTGATGGCATTTGATTTAAGGTAAATGAAACAATAGACAAGGCAGGCATTCCTTTATAATATGAATTTATGGACATGTATATAGGGCTTTGAAGACAAATTTATGCTTAATGAAAGTTCGGTTTAAAAACTAAGTCTACTTTCCAAATGGGCAAATTCATCCCTGCCTTAAATAGGATTATAATGGTTTTAGGTTTTCACATTGTGCAAGCTCATGTTCTGCGGTTATGCTGGGTCCCAGTAGTGAGCTGCCTGAATCTGCCAGGAAACACTGCAAACAAGATGTGGCATCTCACAGAGCTAACCTGTAAATCTTAAAGCCAAAGTTTAGCATTTTGCTTAACTGTCCACCATGTGATGAGACAAGCCCTTCCCCCTTATTCACTCTTTATTTTTTTCCAAAAGCAAACAATTTTAAGACTTAAAAAATACCCTAACCATGATTTGGGGCTCAACCCCTGCAACCAATTCTCCAGCAAATAGCCAGTCCTAACTTAGCCATTCAAACGCCAAATGCAGCATTCTGTGAACATCTTTTTCATTAAATTTTGTTGTGTTTTGTTTTACATCAGATCTGGGTCTCAGACTGTCTTCCTAACACATTCTCAATCATTCCCCTATTCCTTTTAGGGGGAGCTTAACATCCTTGATCAACCACTGAACTTTGCTTATGCAACCAAGAATGCAAACCATGAATTAAACTTGAGTTAACAGAAAAGCAGCACATATCTCAAATTAGATTTATAACTGAATGGTAATCAAAAATAGAACTGCTTGAAGCTTAAATTATCAACTTTTTTCTTGTTAAACTAAAATCATCTTGCTCTGAACTATTATTTCATTTCAGTCAGCACTTTAAATGTAATGGGTGGGTGGTACATTTCTATAAAGGAAGATTATATTTACCCTTAATTATAGATATGAGTGAGATCAGAGTACGATGAATGCTGCTTTTTTTTTTTGGCTTATAATTAATTCATCTAATAGGTGGATGACCTTGAATTTCAGAGTTGGAAACTGAGAGAAGGAAAAAAAAAAAGTAGCAGGAGGGAAAAAAACAATCCCCAGAGAAAAGCAAATGTGCCCCTGGTTTCTTAGGGCTTTCTCTGATTTTGCGTCACTCCCATTACGTTGTGATCCGATATCAGACACAACATCTTGGGGGGATGTTGCAGAACAGAGAAAAGCAGTCTCAGATGAAACCAGATTAAGCTCCTTTTCTGAACTATTGCCAAATGCTTGTGAGTCTAATTCATGTTTGGGTATTCTAGTACTCACACAGCTGCAATCCCATTCTTTCAGCACGAACCTAAGTGATGTATAGTGGCTTTGTATGGCGAACTGACTCTATAAAGCCAGGAATTTTTTATGTTAATATGGAAGTAAAATTATGAGCCACTATAAAACTTAGGAATGCTAGATATACAGATAGGTACCTAATAGACTTTGCAGTGTTAAGCATAAGAATGTACACTGAGATAAATTACAAGTTAGATTTGTTTAAAACACTTTTTTTTTTAATCACAACCGAGGTCATTTCTACATAGTTAATTCTGCAAAGAATCGGGTTTTCAAAGACACTGCTGAATAAGATTCCTAACAGCCATGGGGAAGTTTTTGTAAATCCCCCTCGAATAGCTGCTGCTGAATTTGCCATTTTGACCACAGAAGAGCCATTGCTGACTTACTACAGTAGCAGGAGGGGGCGATAATTTTGCTGCTGCTGGCACTTACTCTGCAACCTAGAATATATCTCGCACCAAAGGGCAATGAAGAACACAGTATTTCCACCTGTCCACTTCTGAACTTCAAAGCTCAAAACTGAAGGTCAGTCTTTGGACAGTCTTTCTTCCAGATCCCGGAAGGTCTAGGAATGCACCTTTATAGTTTTTGATTTCTGTCCTATGCTTGGTTTCAACAAAAGAGGACTGCGGAAACTTGGAAAGACAAGATGGCAAAGATATCTTGTAAATCAGGGATTTAACAGATTGTTATTGTGCTGTAGAGAAATGCAAATTATTAAAATTATCATTTAGAAAATACTTTCTTTTAAGGAGGCTTATGGTCAATGTTTTTTATCTCTACATTAAATGTGTAATGCACATTGTGTTCGTAGCAAGTTAGAAGTAGAATTCAAACATATTAAGGAAGAGGGAGGGCTTTGAGGTCAGATCTATCAGGTCGAACTCCAGCTCAAAGGCAGAGGAGCAATGTGATTGGGGTTAGTTATGCAATTGCTTTAAACCACATTTTCCTCTTCTGTAAAAAGGGGCTAATCAAATTTCTATTATAGGGTTATCAGGAGTAGATGAAAAAACATGTGCAAAATGTCCCACAGAGCTTGTGTCCAGTACAGAGCTTCCTTCTTTCCTCTGTCCCTAAACACACAGTCCATGTTACAATCTGCTGACTATTATCTTAAAAATGCATCAAAAGTTGTGAATGATTGTCAGATCTTCTAGCCCACTTCCAGATAAAAAGTACAAACTGTGATAATAATTTGGAACAGTCACTATAAAAAGCTAAAGAAGGAGTTAAATAAGGGAGTCTACATAAACAATGATGATAGCCTCATGGTAACAAGAAATGATTAGGGTTTTTTTCGTATTTAATAAAGAAATTGCCCAACAATCTGGATAATTTAAGCTTAAGTGGCCATTTTCCTGGAACCACCACAAGGATTACTTCAGTGGCTCACTTAATTTTGCTTTTGCAGACATGAATAAACTGCTACTGCTAATTCAACTATATGTGAGATCAAAACCAGTTACAGTTAACCAAGTATAGAAAAATAAGAATTTTATTATATGTGATAGAATTTTATAAAATCATGTCATGTTAAATTCAAAGTTTTACTACTGTATTAGCCACTGATAAATGATCTCATGTATGGTTCAATTTTGAGTTTTGCTCCTTATAAGGCCAATTATGGGCATTTATTGAATGTTTCCGAATGTTTATTTGATACTTACCAAGTACTGTTACTTAAAAAAAATCTTTACTTCTCCCATGACATCACAAAAAATAAACAAATGCATTCCATTTTTGGTTGGAAATATTCATAACTTCCAACAAATTCATTTGGTCTTGAACAAAATTAGTTATTTTAGCAGTGATTATATTTCACCAAAAAGTTCAAATACATTGTCTTTCCTTATAAAGAAACACAACACCTTAAATTTAAATGTTATAATGTGATGCAAAGGTTACCATGGTAACTATTACTTAATGTATAACAGAGTAATAGTTAAGTAAAAACTCATGCATTTTGGTATGAAAATCACAACTGCCCAAGGGTTGGCAAGATTTATGCATTCACCTATTTGACTACCTCTCACACTAAATAATAAAAAAAGAGAATACATTATTTATTGTATACACTAAAGTGAGGAGGAGGTTTTTCCATGGTTTCTGAAAATTCATTCTGGGAATCCTAGATCATGTATTACATATTAAAAAGGGGATTACATTTGTTGGTGGGAAGGTAGAAATATAGCAAAAAGAAAACATTAAAGCAATCAGTAACCTACAATAAAAACTGGATCTGAAGAGAAATCTTAACGTAAACAATACAGAACTTAAGATAACTACCTTCTTGTCAGTTTAAGCTCCTTCGTAGGTTCAGGAAGTTTATTCAATATATAATTCAATATGTAGTGATTCGATATGCTATAATCACTATACTTGCCTTAAAATATTTCTCTTCAGCAATTTTGTGCCAAAGTAAAAATAGAACAATTTGAATACGACCTGTTAACATACAAGGGAATTAGCAACACTTCTCCTATAAATATAAACACGTGGCTATAATAAATGTGCTGAAAAGTATATTTGGCCAGGTTGCTATTTTAGTAAAATAAAGGAATATCAAACTGTCACGTGTCAGTCTTCATCATATTGGGCAGGGAAATTTCCATTTTCAAGGTTGCTGTTAAGTGTCTGTCCTTCTAAGCACGGATCTATCAAAACCATTTTTACGTAGATCGGCCTCCCTGGGGACAGGGACCAGGGTCATGTTGCTTACCCAGTACCTCACATAGGTTCTCGTTTATAGTCCAATGGCCAGCTCTGTGAGATACCACTGAAGTAAAGTCCTGATAATGATCTACAACTGTAAATAAGGTGACAAGCCTACCACACAACATGAGGAAATTGAGATTATCTGGAGAAGTGGTAAATGCATCACATAATCTTCAAATCATCCAGAAATTATTTAAGTCCTTACCACCCTTCCAGAGTTGTGCACAGCTTTAAGCAGGCCTGCTCTCAATGAGCATTAACTCTTTACCCCCCAACATGCTTTCTCTTTCTTGAATAAGTGGAGGATCAAGACTGTATGGTGTGAAGGCTAAACTAGCTGACAGGCTAGCTAAAAGGGGAAATGACTTATTCACGTTTTAACTCCCTATCGTGGCTAGAACAGAGACCTACCATGGCAAATGCTCAATAAATATCGAAACTAACACAGCACTATTGCCATTGATCAAATTGAGGACTTAACCACTATGCTTTTGTTTATCATAAATCAATTCCTTGAGTCATTCCCACTACTGTTGCTGCTAATAATAATAACCATAATATCAGCAGAAGTAGTAATAGTAGTATGAGGAGTAGAATGATGATGAATATGAACATAGGCGTAGTGGCAAAGATAGTAGATGGTCCAGCAGCAGCAGCTACCAGTAACTGAGTGTTCTGCTCAGTACTAGGCACAAGTGCAGATCTTTATATGCTAACAAAGAAGATGCTACAACCCCCAATGTACAGATGGGGAACATTCAGAATGGTTCTGTGACCTACCCAAGGCCATGCGGCTGGCAAGCAGTGGAGCCAGGCTGGGAATTCAGCTGGGCTTGACTTCAAAGCCTCTGCCTATGTTCCACTCCACATTTCCTCCTTCTTTTTCATGAACTTGGTTTCTCTTCCCCACTCCCACCTTCCTGGAACCATTAGAAGGAATGGCCTGTTCAGCTCATCTTTGTCAAGAGCTCATCCTAAAATTTGCTCTACAGGAGCCAGTCTAACTCAGTAGGGTCAGAAAGGCCTGGGTGTGAGTGTCACTTACCCCCTGGGATAACCTTGGGTAATCTACCTCACCTTGATGGGCTTCAGGCTCCATCGCTGAGAGACGTTGGTATAATAATACCTATTCATTGTAAGAATTCAATTAGATAATACAAAGTGCTTAGCAAAGTTCCTAGCACTTACTGAGCTTTTATAAGTTGATAAGAAGTATTATTATAAATGCTGTACATGTAAAATATTTTACTATATACTAACAATATTTTATATAGCATTATTATGTAAGTTTAAATGAAATAATATGATATATGATACATAAGTAATGCCCACATATATTACAGAAAAAAATTCGTAATAGACCAAGGAGGAATCAGGCTGTAAAACAGCATACTCTCTTAAACAACAGAAATCTCAGCTCTTGAGTCTGAACCTCCTACTGCTTTTGCCTCTGCAGTCCTCTCTCATTTCGATCCTCTTCTTCCTGGACTCCTGCTTCCACTTCTTCTGAAAAATCCATTCTTCTAACATTTATCGTATTGTATGGCAAGTAACTCTTTATGCATCTGATTTCTCCTTTCAAATCTGTGGGTTCCTCAAGGGCAGAAAGTGAGCTTTAATCATCTTTGTACTGCTGGCATCTAGCACAGCAGGCCCTGGTACATACTATGCCTTCAATAAATGCCAACTAGATTAATTAATTAACTATGGAATATGCTTACATATTTCAACCATTACCGTCAGTAGACATACAACTCCTGCACCTCTATATTCAGACCTGTCCTTAGTTTTTTTCCTGTGCCTGTGGAGTGGTTTATAAGAACATCACCTCATGAATACTTCATGCAAAACCTAAAGTTTGATCCTTTATATGCAAAAGGCTCAACGAATCTTCTCCACAAAACTTCTGCTGCTTCCTAATTATTCTTTCAGTCCTTTAAAGTATATTTGAAGAGTAAGAACCTGTATAGTCCATGAAGAAATTAGTTTGTTTTTCTAAACACATGTGATGGTTTACCTTTGCTGTTATCTATGACTGGTTTGCTTGAAAATGGTTGATTTCCCTAAATATACTGGATTGTTAAATGATTCGACATTCACCCAAAGGACCAGAGTCTAGAAGGAATTGGGGGCAGCTGGAATGATGCAGGTGGGATAATGCAGGCAGTACCCGGGAGAAACAGATACCACACTCCTTCAACAGAAACGACACTGCAGGGGAGAGGAACAAAGACAGTATGAAAAAGAGAGTTTGTGGAGAGTTTTGAACAGAGTAATTACTGTGAGGAACCCAGTATATGAAACAGGTTGGAAGAACTTAAAACAGTGTCTAAAAAATTATTCTCCTTAGCAGGTAGCAAGGATGTCTTAACATGGTACTTAGCATGGATTCTACTTTCTTAAGTACTGATAATAGGGTGGGCCAGGTAGGATCAAAACCACAGAAATGGCCATGATGGACTGGAAATAGAAATTAGACCATCAAGACAACAACTTAAGAACTGGGCTTCAACACAATATAAAGGTTCAATTATTTTGCTGGGGTAGAAATGTCACGAGATTTCTATAGACAACATCTTCACCCCTAACTCTCTCCTCTCCCACACCTAGAACATTCATATTCTGCTGTCAAAATCATTTTTCTAAAACTCTGAGCTGCTCCTGATCCCTCAAGCAGAAAAACCTTCCTATCTCACAAATACTGAGCCCGAGCCCCTACCCTGACCCCATGGCCAATCTAGCCCCAATCCAGCTTGCAAGCCTGTCTTTCCTCTTGCACACATGTAGTCTGCTAAGACACGCTGCACGTACCTACTATGCCTGACCCGCTGCTCTAGGCACTGGGGATACCGACCCTCCTTGTCCATGTCTCCCCCTCCACACGGCCTCGGTACAGTCAGGGTCACACAGAATTGCTTCTGCTTCCCCAACTGTCCTCTTGCTCTTTCAAACCTCTGCACCTTTACAAAGGCTGAGCCCTCTCCCCAGAAGGCCCTTTCTGCCCATTCCATATTAGATATGCCACTTCTAAGCAACTGTGATGACTATAACCAAATGTTGTCACCTCCTTGGGACTCCTTCCCAACACGCCTGGTCCCCTACACCAGGCTTCAGTACCACTTCCTTATCACAGGCCTGGGCATTACAGGCAGGTGTGGTAGGGAACCTCCTCACTGGTGAGTCCCAAAGACCAGTGCAGAGATGCCACCCCGTAAATGACAGCGATCATACACTTAACAGCAAATACCTACATGGTGCTTGGGATGTTTCAGGCTCTGCTGGTGATATTAACTCATTGAATCTTCACAAACCCTTGAGGAAGGGATCATATTAATCCCAATTTATAAATAAGGTGGCCAGAGGCAGAAATAAAGGAAGTAGCCACCCAAGATTATTTGAAAAATATTTGAAGATGCATGAATAACCAAATTGTGTCACTTCCACAGACATTTCCTACATCTTTTGGACTTATGCTGTTCCTGGGACTCTCACATCTGAAATTTTCAATGATCACATCATGCTCATCCTTAAATCATGTCAGAGCCTCCCTAACAGCCTTATCCCTCTCCTCTCTAAAGACTGTCAGCTTCAGAATTTCAGCTCTGCTCACAAAAATGTGCACGTGGCCCTGTCCTCTGAGCTCCACTGCCCCTTTCCCACTTCATCAGTGACTGTCCCTCTTTTGAAACTCCATTTGGAACCCACTTATCCCATGAAATCTTTGCTCAGTAAAATAACTGGCCTCCAATTCACACACAGAACTTTACAGCAGCCTTAAATCTTTATGAGAAAGATGATATTAAAACAACAAGCAATCAAATAACTTTATATGGTTAGAAAAGGACTACAATCTTTTTTTTTTTTTTTTGAGACAGAGTCTCACTCTGCTGCCCGGGCTAGAGTGCCATGGCGTCAGCCTAGCTCACAGCAACCTCAAACTCCTGGGCTCAAGTGAGCCTCCTGCCTCAGCCTCCCGAGTAGCTGGGACTACAGGCATGTGTCACCATGCCCGGCTAATTTTTTCTATATATTTTTAGTTGGCCGATTAATTTCTTTCTATTTTTAGTAGAGACGGGGGTCTCACTCTTGCTCAGGCTGGTTTCGAACTCCTGACCTTGAGCAATCCACCCGCCTCGGCCTCCCAGAGTGCTAGGATTACAGGCGTGAGCCACCGCGCCCGGCCTAGGACTACAATCTTTAAGAAAGTTTCCTTCGAGTAGTTATAGAGCATTTACATTTATAAATATCCTATTTTCTCTCCAAGCATGTAGGGCAGGTATATTCTTATTATGTTTTCTCCTATTCCTCGTTATAAATATATTTAGATATTCCGCACATGACACTGACGTGCGGAACCAGTTCACAAGCCAGTTGAACACAAATCACGAAAGGATGCAACAGCACAAACACTTCTGAAGACCGAAATAATCGTATATATCAATTTTTAAAAGAAAAATCTCTTCACACAAGTATTTCCTAGAACAGTACTTGCATAAAAGTAATCTGATGACTTGAAATTAAATGAGACTTTTAATGCAAATCCAGACAAATTCCAAATACAGAAAAATGAGTGTGTGGGGGCGGGAGGGGAGCTCAGAGATTCTAAAATGATTCTAAAGTTTATCTGGAAAATTAATGCATGATAATAGTTTTAAAAATTTTTCAAAGAAGGTGGTTATATATATATATATATATATATATATATATATTTTAAACAAAGTAAATTACAACAATGTGGTACTGCATCCAGAACAGGAAGTATTATAGAGAGATTTATGATGAAAGTATAACTTAAAACTCAATGAAAAAATGATAAATTATTCAATAAATGGTACCACAAATTTGTTTGGCATTTGAGGAAAATGGGAGATTTTTGCTTCACACTTTATGCTAAAATATATTTAAATGCAAAGGCTAAGACATAAAAGCAAGAGAACAAAATATAAGCAAATGTTTTTTTTTCAATTTTAAAGTAGAGAAAACATTGTTAGCCATGACATTAGATGCAGAAATACTACAGAACACAGTGACATGTATGACCACATACCCGCTTTTTAAAACACTATCCAAGCCACGAAAAAAAAAAGTTGGAAAAAAATCTTTGTAACGAATATTTAAAGGGAAGACAAATACTCTTAACAAATAAAAAGCTCTTAGATTGTAATAAGAAAAAAACTAAATAGACTGGTAAGAACATGAACCATTCCTTCATAAAAAGAATAAATTTGAAATTTGGCAATAAATACACGAAAAGCTATTTGGCAAATTAAAATAAGACAAATTTTCAACTGCCAGTGAGGAGGTTCACTTTCATATATAGCTAACAGAAATGTAATCCGGTAGAAACTTTCTGGAAGGCATATTAAACGTACAGCAAAATTTTTAAAGTATATGCCTTCTTAGAATTTTCAATTTTAGAATTTTGCTCTGTGAATACAATTGGACAAGTGTACAAAAATACACATGCATGGCAACTTAATGTTTGTGAAAATTCAGAAAAGTGTGGCAGTAAGTTGTGTTAAACAAATGAATGAATGTGAAATAATGTGGAAAATTTACATTTAATGAAAAACCATGTTTTTAAAAGTAGCATTTGTAGGGCATGACATATTTTTCTAAAAAGTATCTGCAGGTTTAATCATTCTCTACAATTTCTCCATCTTTAGTCAAATCATGATGCCTATTAGATTATTTCTTATTTTGACAAATTCTGTGGCATATATTTGCTATAAAAAACATACTTGAGTAACTTCATAGAGTTCTTCTGCAAGGCAACTTTAGATAGTAGGAAAAGGCTGAATGAAGATTATCTTCATTTCAGAAATATTTCTTGAACTTTGTTTACAGCGAGATGAAGACTAATCTGATTATATTTGTGCATTCACGCCCAGGTGAAAGCTGCCAGGAGAGTTTAGCAGATATTCAGGAGCTTTCTATAGAATGTACTGAAAACAAACCTTTCAAAGTCAATAAAAAGGGACAAGACTGCTTGACCAATTTTTAAAAATATGAAAGCTAAGTTGATTTTCATTTTCCATAAGTAGATTATGTCATTATTTATAATTTACTAATACACATTAAAAATACATAGGAGAGGGATGAAATTAGCAGGTGTACAGACTCTCCCACTGCTGGGTCTTACTTTCCTGTCGCAGCTTACTTCCTTACTGCTTTACCCAAATTACTTCCCGCAGAAGCACTGGATAAATGCCTGCATTGCCGTGAAGTAGAACAACTTTGGAGTAGTCGATTCCACAAAGCACAGTGTCACAAAGGAGTCATCTCAATGCTCCAAAAGTCAGCTCTCTCATGCTCTCTCCCAAGCAACAACAAACCTTCAGAGAGCCCATTAGCCTTTCAACGAAATAGACTCCGAGAGATGAACAGTTGAAAGGTCTCAGGTTTTTCAGATGGGAGATACTATTTCTAAAATTGTTTTTAAAAAATTATTTTAACCACGCGGATAGGCCTTCTTTATCTTATGTTTCTAAATCTTCTGTGAACCAAAAGCAGCAAGTCATTTATTTATATGAGGGGCTTAAAAGCCATTACCAGTGATTCTTGATTTGTTATTTGGCTTTTGCTTTTCTCTAGGGAAAAAACAAACAAACAAACAGGTATTTATTTGTTCATTTGAAGGTTCACAATCTCTTGCCCTCAATTCTGATATTCTACAAGTTTTGAATACTTGTATTCAGGTTTTGTAATTTTGTGACAAAACCTGACCTGAACTAATGTGAGGGTTATCTATAATCTTTTCTAATCTTACTAGGTGTGACTACTCCCACGTTTCACTATAGAAATAATAATCTATATTATACATGTGGCTGCTTCAGACTACACTAGGGAGTTATACGGTACATGTTACATGCACCATATTAATTTCCTAAAATGCAAATAAGTCCTAAATTCCAAAATACCTATGGCCCAAGGTTCTCAACAAGAAACTATGGCCTGTAACAGTCCTTTTCCTTAATGTGCTTGAAGGCATGGTTTAAAAGAAAATTTACTACATCAATCATCTTTTAATTACTTTTAGAGACACTGTCAACACCTAAACGTATTTAAAGTAAAAACGGCTTTCAATTTCCTTAGAATATTCACACCTCGCCTGCTCCAGTTCAGCACACGTATTTGAACATGTCTAGTTTGTCTAAACTAGCAGACCCTCCACAGGAAGGCAGCAAACGCAGCCCTGTACTTTCCTTCCACATGGTCATGTCTCATTTGCTGGAGAGCATTTTCATATGTAGAACTACTAATAGTATTTATTAACATTTTGGGTTGTTTTGATTTGAAAATTATTAACTGGACACTTAATTTTCACTGCTATTTGAAGAACGTTCTGTGTACCCAAAACAATACATGGTTCAACCACCCAGGTTTCACTGATGTGGAACAGACAAAAACCCACCTCCCTCAGGACCCAACATGATCTCTGCTCTGACATGACGTTCCACATTCAAAGTCAAACTTCTTTAAAATTTTTTAGCACACAGGTCTAAAATTGTTAAGGCAATCTGAGGTAGACCAGCTATGTGAGTGTGTTCACGAGAGCACATAATTATGTATTTGTCTGTGTACCTGTGAAATATTGACATTAATTGGTTTACTTTTGTAATGCCCCATCCCAACACACACAAACCTATCTGCCATCCTCACGCCTTTTGCAAACATAGATGATACCTTGCAACTTCTATTCCTTTGCCCGAATGGCCAATACTGGCTAAAAGGGTTGAGAAAAGTCTAACATATCAAGAACATTTTCACAGTTGAACCAAGTTTCAGGCTCCTGCTGTCTGGCAGCACCTTCACCAATGCGTGTAGGAGTGCAAATGATGTCTTTAGAGAATGTGTATAACTCATAAGGTAATTTCTTCAATAAACATTATTATCATGTTCCAGGAACTGTTCTAAGCACTGAGGATAACTGATATCACAACATACTTCTCATTCACAAATGTGCAAGAAAATGCGAACAAATAACACATACATAGAGTAGGGTTTAAACACTTGCCTCCCCTGGCAAAGTGAGTTAGGTTTGCAAAGCATCCCATAGATTCAGACAGAACACAGAATGTAAAATACAAAAAACTGTAAAAATATGCAGGTATGACTAATAAACTCTAGATAAGATTTCATAAGGAGAAGAAGCTTCATTAAATCAATTTTTCTATGACTACTTTGCAACTTCTACTGAAATAATCATCAATAGATCCTAAATCCAGTGGGTGACAGATGATGTAAAACTTGATCCTAGGGGTATCCGGCGGGCAGCACACGAACTCACTGATCAATCTAAGCATCATGAAAAGTGAAAGACCAGACATTATCTGTCTCTTGATGTGAAGCAAATGATTTATTCACGATTACCCACAAAAAATCTGAAACTAAATCTTACGAAGCCTCTAGACTCAACTATCAGTTCACGGGAAGTATGGAGAAGAGAACAACAGCTGAACGACACCCCAAGAAAGCAACCAGCCAAATCCATAATGCGGGCCATTCTACAGGAAAAGTGACCCAGTTTTTGAAAAAGATGGCGGGGGTGGGGAGTAGGGAACATTATAGATTTTTAAAAAACGTGAAAGACATGATAATCGAATGCAACGTGTGAACCTTGTTTAGATTCCAGTTCCAACATGCCAACTGTAAAAAGATATGTGTAAGACCACTGAGGCAAGTCTCAGTATGCTACTAAAGAATTACTGATGGTCTTGCTAGCTGCAAGAATGGCATTATGGCTACGTAAAGCAAAGGAGGGGGGTTATTTGTTAGAGATGCTCCTGAAATATTCATAGACGGAATAATATGCTGTCAGGTTTTGCTTTAGAATATTTCAGAAATATAAAGTACAGGGGATGCTCTACAAAAAATATCGGAAATGTTGATGTCTGTTGAAACTGGATGATGGATATATGGCATACATGGTAGGAGATTTTACAATACTCTCTGCTTTTGTGTTTATTTGAAAATACCCCTCATAATAAAAAAGTTCAAAAAGATTGACATGTCAATAACACAAATCCTACCTGCTTTTAAACTTAAGGAAGGAGATTGAGACCCACACTGGCTTCTCAACACCAGCAGGGAGGTTAAAAACTGCAGATTCCTTTAAGATTTATATTCTGTCCCTTTCTCCCAATAAAAGAATTTTTAAAACTAGCATAGAGACAAAGTCCTTGGAGACACTGTCTAAAAGGTCAAGCAGATGGTCAGGGAAAGAAGCAGAAGTCCCACCTGATCTGAGAACCAGGTCACAAATTTGTCCCTCTGGCCCCTGTACCACGATGCTAGTTTCCTTTTCAAGTCAGAGGAAGAAGTGGCTGAGGTCCATGAAGCAGTCGGGAGCAGGCGATAGCCCTCGCAAGGAAACACGCATTCCTCGTAAGCACATGAGGCAACCGACTCACAAACCCTCCCTGCGAATTGACATTGCCCTCGCACCTGCACAGGTGCTCACCATGAAATTTTAACATATTTAAATACTCTAATTTTGGCATTAAGGTGCCAAAATTGGGGGAGGGTGTAAATATCAGCAGCTGGATTTTTTTAAGCTGATATAAATAAAAATGTATTCATTAAATGTTTATAAACGTCAAAATTCAGCCGCTCACTAAACTGGGTTATTTGGCTACTGCCCAAACATCAGCCTGTCAATTTGCAGGAGAAAAGAGCTGTACATTTTTAGCTTTCAACTAAAAAGTGAACATCAAAAAAAAATTTATTTTAATGCATTCTGCAGTAGATCAAAGGGAAGCTGCTGCCACCTCCTACATCGAGCTCACGTCCCAATCTGGCCATGCCATGGTGGAGGAGACCAACCGTTCAGCAGTGGAGGGCTTCATTACTCGAGGAGTAGCTTTACCCACACCCTGCACCTTTTGACCTCCAATCCCAACATTAGGTTAAAAAGAGAGAAACTCAATCAACAAAGTAAAACAACTGAGGAGAGCTGAACTGAGCACCTGTGTGAGTCCTCCTGATTCAAAATGGGCCATACACCCACAAGGATCATTTTCCCAAACAAGGATTTTAGGCCACTCTGCTTGTGCATATAGTGCAAATGACAACCGTCCCCCAAAATGTAGACCTCAGACCATAAAGCAAAGGATGAACACATCTCCACAGACAGGAATAAAATCTACCAGTTTGCAGGAAAAGGAGATCAACCTAAAAGGTGTGGGAGTCAGGCTATGAGAATATTAACTAAGGGCTAGTTACTGGGTAGGGAAATAATGAACATAAAACAGAAGAGGGAAAAGAAGGAACTTAAATACATAAGGGTTAAATTGCAAAATGGTTTTCTTTCATAAATAATTTGTGAATGTTTTGCAATATGCTATTAACATATACTTGTCTGGGGAAAATGCTTCCTTCTAGTTTTTGCATTGAATTGGGACATCTTAATGACTTTACCTGCCCTGATTCAAATGTGAATGCCTACCATGATTTCAAATGAATAAGCCACATAGCAAGGCAGTACCAAGGCTTATTCATACATACGGGGTGACCAGATATTTTGGCATTATTGCAATCTGCAGAGGTTTTTCTTTAATTCCTCCTCCACTTTGGCCACTTCATGCTTCTTAACACCTCTCCAGGAGGCAGACAGTTCCAGCTTCTTCACTGGTTTTCGAAAGGTGATCTCAGCAGGAATAAGTTCAGAAGACAAGAAAGAATTTGAAAAAAGAGGCTAAAATCATCTTGAAGAGGGAGCCAAAGGGCAAGAGGAGTCTTGCCTTTAGGGAGGGCCAGGGG
Source organism: Lepilemur ruficaudatus (assembly GCA_963574885.1). Classification (NCBI taxonomy): domain Eukaryota; kingdom Metazoa; phylum Chordata; class Mammalia; order Primates; family Lepilemuridae; genus Lepilemur; species Lepilemur ruficaudatus. Next base: position 63,826 of record CAUYRT010014016.1, read on the forward strand.
AACCAGAGAACCAAGCCTTTTGAGACAAGTTCCTTAACTCCTTTAGCCTTGGCCTCTTCGTTTGTGGCCTGGAGATGGAAACTGTACCTGTTCACAGAGATGCCTGGAGGAATAAAGAAATTGCGCCTGTGGAGACCTGTCACATGTAGCACCAAGTCAGGATATCACAACAAAAGGAGTGCTCCAGTGAGAGTCAGGGAAGCTTTGTTTGCTCACTCATTCTTTTTTTCTCCCGAGTGCCAACCAGGGGCCAGGCACTGCTCTAGATACTGGGGGCACAGCAGCCCAGGCACGGCTACATTTACAGCATGGATTTTGATAAATGACAACGCTTCTGCTGGGAGCCGCTCCTCAATCGCAGTCTGATAGAGGGAAGAAAATAACACAAGAAAACTTGGGAAATACGTAAATTAACATGACGAGAATAAGTTCAACATATTTTAATGACTATAAATGTAGTCTCGTTTTGTCTGTTTGGAGATTATATTCCTCAATTAAGTTACAGTGGCTGTCACATTAGGCTAGGAAAATGCAAAGCTCAGTGCTGTGTAGAACAAACCATCATGAATAAAGCAGACACAGAATATGGAAAATAAAATATGTAAAAGACACGTAAGATAAAATCTACAAAAAGACATTACTATAAATTAAAAGCCAGTCTAAGGCAAAAATTAATAAAAAGAAAAAAGGTGGATATTTCATACTGAAGAAACTTATGGTACACCAAAAATATAAAATATTCATGAACCTCTGGTCATTTATGACACAGTATATTTTAAAAAATATGAATACATGAGAAATCAATAAATCAAAAAAATCAAACTAGAAGACTAGAATCAAACTAGAAGACTAGAAAAAATGTCTCTCAGAAATTTAAATCAATTAGTCTGAAAATAAGTAAAAGATTGTTTAATATATTAAAATAGGGAAATAGAGGAGTATTCATTATTTTCAAATACACGTGGTATGTTAAAAAGAAAACCTGAGTACATTAAGCAAATCTCATTAGATTCCCCCCAAAGCAGGAAATATCCATGCCATTTCTTCACCCAGAATGCAATAAAATATGAAATTAAAAACAAAACCCCAGTAGCACTACCACCATGAAAAACATTACAGTGGAAATTTTAAGACGATATTGTAAATAACTTGAGCTAAACAGGAATTCAAAAATGATATTTAAAACAATATACAAATCAATGACAATAGCTGTATATAAGAAAATCTATAGGATGCAACCAAAGCAGCAATCAAATGAAAAATTATGGCTTTAAATTGCATATTAGAAGATGTAAAAATAAAAATTAAATGAACTAGACACACAATATAAAAAGCTAGAGAATGTGCAAAATACTAAGAGATCAATATAATGAATTAATAAAAATTTAAAAGAAATGTATTAAATAAAAATGAAACAAAATAGTTATTAGCAAAACCCAAAGAAGGTACTTTTGAAAAGATCAAAGAAAACAGACAAACCCCTGGCAAGTCTGAGAGAAGGAAAAACAAAAATAAAAAAAGAAAATACAAATCAACAGGGTTATAAAATATATTCAGAAAAACATCTTAGCTATAGGTAATGAGTTTTTTAAAACAAGAGAATAGTTGTATGTAGTAAATTGTAAAGTCTGGAAAATAAATGTTCTCTAGGATAATAAAAACTATCAAAATTGAAAAGTTAGTAAAAAATCCAGTTCTAAAGAATCAACTCCATGCAATTTCCCCAAAATGTCAATAATTCCTCTCCTACATAAGCTATTTCAGGGCACAGAGAAAAGGAAGAAGCTTTCTCAATGCATCCAACATGAATGCCATAAAGGCAAGATGTCAACTAGGCAAAACAACACAAGAAAGAAAATAACAGGTGAAACCCTGCAACAAACAAAATCCCTGGATAAGATGGAACACATTGAATTTAGCCACCGAATTTCTTAGATAAACCCGGTTTTCCATTTTATATTAAACCCTGCTTTGAAATTTTACATAAAATTGTAAACAAAATATAAAAATATATAAAATTTAAATAAAACAAAATTTTGTATAAAATAACAAAATGGACTTTACTGCAGGAATTTTATGAGGATGATTTAAAGTTTAAACTTTATGTATATATATCTTTAGTCTGAACACATTCATCATAAGAAGTGACGAATTATAAGAAAGCTTTCTTAATCTGCTAGAAGACTACAGAAAATGTATTTAATGATGAACATTAGAAGAGTCTTTGCTTAAGTCAGAAAAAAGGCAAAGCTGACCTGTGTTTCATCATTCTGTTCACATTCTACAGGAAGTCCTTACCAGTGTACTAGCACAAGGGAAATAAAGTGGAAAGACACTCTAAGGGGCAACATCATCATTATTTGCCAATGATTTTCTTCCTAGAAAATCTTAACCAACTAAAAAAACTACCAGAGGCTAGTAATAAAGTTCTGTAAAGTTAGGGGTTATAAAATCAACATATACATCAGCTAACCAATTAAAAATTATAAGGGAGCTGGGTGTGGTGGCCAACATCTACAATCCCAGCTACTCCTGAGGCTGAGGCAGAAGGATTGCCAGAGGCCAGGAGCTCAAGACCAGCCTGGGCAACACAGTGAGACCACTGTCCAAATCAAAAAAAAAAAAAAAAAAAAAAAAGTAATGGAACACAAATACTGTTTAGGGGAGAAAATACCAAAGGAAGAAATTAACAAAAAACATAAAAAAGTATGAAACTTTGCTGGAGCCACAAAAGAAAACCTTTATAAACAGGGGGCGGGAGAGAGGGAAATTTTCCTAAATAGAAAGGCTCTATATTGTAACTAAGGCTATTCTCTCTAAATTAAGCTATAAATGCAATACAGTTACCCTTTTATATTTTATTCAATATCCTTAAGTGTGTGAATTTTTAAGAAAGTATGCCTGTGTTACTTTTCTAATATTTTCTAAAGACATGAAAAACAAAATGCCATGCAGTTTTATAATAGTGCATTTTGGGGCTTGCAAGAAGGTATGGCCATTGGACTGTTCGGGTTGCTTATAGATAATCTGAAATGCTAGTTAACTCAGAAGCAGTCTAGGATCCAGAGAGTCTGACTTCCAGTTCAACTCTTCTTTTTATAACATGACCTCAGTTTCACCTCTTTGTTTCCTGCTCAAACCTAAGTGTGCAAAGAGGAGGTGTCATTTCTCAACTATCATCCATGCACCACTGGAACTTTCCAAATGACTCTTCAGAGTTTCAGTTCCTTTCCACTTGCACATGTTACATCCCACTTTTCCAGACATTACTGCGGCATGCCGGCATCTCCCACTCTCAATGTATAGTCCCGGTAAATCTATGTGGACTGCTATTTGATGGCTGTGGGATAACCACCCTGGCGACCTCAACATGCTCCTGACATTTAACCTGAAACACAGCATGTAAGTTCCACCATCAAAATATTTAATTAAGTCTCTTTTGTAAATGCTAGGGAAACTACTCTTTCAAATAATCATTTAAAAGTTTAGCTTTCCTCTGAGAATCTTAGCAGGGACTTGCTACTTCTGTCCTTTCATTAATGTGGCTAAGTAAGAAAGGTACAGCATACTTGAGTGATAGCCAAAGCACTAACTGGGTGTCATTAAACTGTAAAACTGAGAGCTACACACTTTCAGAGTCATCACCTACCTACGAGTTCCCAGATCTCATCTTCTCATCCCTATTTTCCAATTAAGTAACTCTCCATCAACATGTTATCATTGATCCAAAGCCTCTGATTCACTTGGGAAGCTTGATGAGATAAAAATGTAAAAGGAGGTGCCCAAAAGGAGGCAAAAGGATTAAATACCTTCTCCATTTGAGGTTAGATGGCAAAAAACTGGTGAGATGGCATCGCTTGTTTCAACTGAAGAGCACATTACCATCACCCCTGCCCACCATGCCTCACTTTACCTTACAGCATGACAGCTATAAAACAAGTCCCTTTGGGGGCCCTACTGGGCACATTTCTCTTGGAGTGAAATAAAATGATTCGCTTCTTTCTATTATCATTAGGAAAAATATGAACCAGACTCAAGCACTCAAGTGGGAACAAATGATATTTTAAGTAGTTGTGCTTAAATTTAACTGATACAAATAGCCACCTGGCACATCACATAAAGTTTTCAAAGAGGCTAGTGAAGCACCATAGTCTTTGTTCAGGCCAACCTGGCTACTGCAAAAGGACTTTCATTCCATCATGTTATCACTGTCCAGGGAGTGGGAACCAATGGAGGGTCTTCCACATCTATCATCCTTTCAAGAAGAAAGCTCCCTTTCACCTGTGGCACTGAACATCTATAAAAATAATTCAATAAATGTTGCTATTATTTGAAGTCAAGGTTAAGTCCATCCTGTGCTGAACTTGCATTATTTTGAGGAACAAGACACATGGTAACAGGGTGACAGACAGCCCAAGCCAGGCTACTATTAGCCACTTTGTAGCTCTAAGAAAGTTACTTTATTTCTTCCTTTTACTCTATAGAATGAAAAGAAGACAATATAACTTTTTACAAATGTTACTGTTATTCTTCTAGAAAGTTAAAAGAAATATGTGGTTTTAATATGTTTTCATTTAATGTTATTTTCTTTTAATATAAAATTAGGCTTTGGAAACTTAAATTAAAAAAAGGCTACCTTCTCAGAAGGAAACTGCAAAGACTAATTACCGTCACAAAAGTTATGAGTTGGATCAAGATGAAAAGTTTCACTAGGAGTACTTGACTCATAGATTTCGAAACAATGAAATATTCAAAGATACTGCCCATTCTTGTGTACCTAAAGTTGAAGATATGTTATAGCCTGGCTAATAACTGTCAGTTTTAAAATAACAGCCGACATTTATTGTGCATAGTCTATAACATACTCTTTTAAGTGTCTTACATACATTAAATTATTCAATCCTCACAAAAATCCTACGAAGGTGGTGGCAACATTAACGCTATTTCACAGATCAGGAGACTGAGGTACAGCAAATTTAAATAACTTGTCCCAGGCCAGACATCTGACTAGGAAAGCTAGGGAGTCTGGTTGTAGGGCCACATCTTTCTCCCCTACTCAATGCATCTTTTTAGTGTGACTTTGGACTCCATGTAGCAGGATAGAGAAATCAAACACTAGAATATCTAACATACGTCAAACTCCTTCTTTCCCCAAGGATACACAGAAAACTACAGTATTATCAGCTCTACTAAACCATTTTGGCTGGGAAGAAGATTTAAAATAAATCTTTGTTATCCAACGAGTGTGCATAAGCAAGAACAGGGTAACGCAAAGAAGGAATGTTTCAAACAAAAGACACAAAGAAATTGGTCTTTTGAATAGAGGCTAGTTTGAGAACAACAAAAGTTGCTTGAACAAAGGTGTAAAATAAGATGTCTCTTACAAAGCTAGCTTAGCACTCAAATTATCTCAACGTTCTAATCAAAATAAGATGTCACACTCTCAGTTGTGTAACATTTTCTGATAAAGCCCATTTCCAGTCATTAGCTGACCCTCCCTTTTTCAGGTAACACAGTCATTTATATCAAAACATAAATGTAGAAAAGTGTGAGGAACTTCTTTCTTTTCTTTCAGAGGTGGCATCTTGACAGGGGGATGGAGATTAAGAGAGGAAGGCAGAAAAGGAGGTAAAACATCTAAGTGCACATAGTATAGAGCAAAGAATACTGTATACTAGACAATATGTCTGTACAAAGTAGTGAGAAACAGTCTACCAGGGCCTCCCAGATGTGGGGAAGGAGTCGGGCCCAAGGGCAATAATCACACTCAGGGAGCAGCAGAGATAGGAAGGAGCCCCGGGAGTACTGAGGAGTGAGTGTGTCCCTGGGAAGCAGAGGAGGCCACCATACCAGAAATCCCACTTGAGAAAAGGCAAGGAATTCACCAGGAAGAAGGGAAGGAGGGACAGCAACCAGCCCTCAAGTGTGCAGCCATCCCCCAAGAGCATGGACCATTGTAGTTTCTTTTGCATTTAGTTAATTTATTCAGCTTCATGGTCATTTTTCAGTACTGTAACTCCAGAAAGCTAAATCACAGCATTTAAAAAATATATAACTAATAATGTCTCAGTCAGTTCAGTTGCTATAACAAAATTCTAAAGACCAGATGGCCTAAGCAACAAACAATTATTTCTTGCAGTTCTGGAGGCTGGATGGAAGGCCAAGATTGGGATGTCAGCATGGTTGGGTTCTGGTGCGGGCTCTCTTCCTGATTTACACATGGTCATCTTTTGGTTGTATCCTCACATGGCCCAGGGACAGAGAAGGTTCTCTTCCTTTTCTTATAAGGACATTACATCCATCATAGAGGTCCACTCTTATGACCTCATTACCTTCTAAAGGTTTCACCTCCTAACCCTAACCCATTGGGGGTCAGAGTCTCAACATATAGATCCAGGGATGGGGGGACAAAAACATGTAGTCCAGAACAACTAATGATTTACAGTAATACACATAGGTCAAGTATATGATAGACATCAGTTCTTTATCCTCGCAGTGCTGTGCTGACAGCCCACTGTAAATGAAATGGCTCATTCCCATGGTGTAAATGCCCCCACTGTGGCCAATCTCAAGCTACCAGTAGTTTAACAGCCAGATGCAAAATTCCTGAATATTTAAACTATTGGCTTGCATCCTTCACACCACAGCTTGTGAGTCAAGTTTTAAGTCTTCAAAGTTAAATTACTTAAGAAGCTTTGTGGGAAAATTTATATTATGGAGCTATTCATTTGAGTATTAATCCCAGTTTCCTGTGTGATTTCTAGGATGTTTTCCAAACATCTTGCCCTCATTTATCAATTTTAAAATTAAGTTAGCATTATGTTACTCTTGACATCTTTTCTAATTAGGGTCCTAAAACAAAATGTACCTCTTTTTTTAAAAAATTCACATGTTAATTAACTAAAAAATAATAATTAAGATTCAACTCTCTTCTCACCCCATCAGTTTTAAAGCAAAGAATAGGGTGGAATGTCTTGGGAAATCATTATTAAATTTACAAATGTTATTTATGACAGTATTTAGTAATAAATGAATATGTGTGATATTAACATGTAATGTGCTCCCATCGTGTCCACATTAAAGAGATTAAAGTTTTCCATTGTTTGTTTGTTTAGAAAAAGCTAAATCCAGATTCACACTTCAAAGGTGAAAATAGCCAAGTTGGAAGAAATAACACAGCCAGGCCCTGGTCTCAGTGAGCCACTGTGAAATTAGCTACACTGACAGCTGTTAAGCTAATCCTGCTAGGTAAGTACTAGGTAAGTACTTACTAGGTAAGTACAGGCCTCCATCTCTGAGCCTGCTGCTTTGCGTTCTCAACAGCCACAGAGTTCACTAAAACTGATCCAATGGTGTTACTGTAGCATCAAGTGTGCTATATATTAAATCGTATATAACAAGTCTGGCTTCTGTGCCTTGTTAAATCCTATGAATTTAAAAGTATAGTTGGCAGAAAACAAGTGTCGCATTCAGAAATACAAAGCAAGGGGAAATCAACTGTGTGCACTTACATAAACACAAGTGTAACACTCAGACATATAAACAAAAGATGTACAGAATATTACGGAATATCTGTCTTACACTCAGTCTCATTTTCATTACATTGTATGGAGTTTAGAGGCAAGAATGCCAAAAATAAGCATGAGGTGATCTAGGTTCTAGCCAGCTGCAAATGAGACCTTGGATCTCTAAGATATCAACAAAGTATGAAAAAAATGTAAAGTCTAAGTGATTTACTGAACAACTTTCACTAATATTGGACTAGGTGAGAATAGTGCAAGCTTAGAAAATGGCAAAGACCCCTAACTTTCCTTCGAAAAAGATATCTGTCATTTCTGATTCAAAAAACAGATAATTCTATAAAGAATAATGTGATAAAAGCCCAGAAGCGGAAGTTGCTAAATGAGAATATTCCTTCTTCCACATTTGGATATATTAACACGTATTTTCTTCCTCCCTCAAGTGAATTCTGGGAGGGTGAGTTTCGTGCATGAATTGTCTCCTAAGGCAATGCGAATCTTTCAAAGTGATTGAAAAGGACATTCACAGCTTTAGTCAGCATTGAAGTAAAGAAGTGACTTAGCCTTTCTCAGTTTAAAAAAAACAAAAAACCTTCTTTCCCTCAGAATTGTATTTCATCACCTTTAAGATGCCACTGAACGTAGGACACATCATTATCTATTACCAAGAGAAAATGAAGTTGCCATAAATTTCTGAGATCTGTTCAAATGTGGAAGAAAGTGTCTTAAAATCAACTAAATACGGTAGCATAAGGGTTGACACGGCTTTCACATGTTGGACAAAACCATCTTCTGAGAGGAATCTTAACCACACAGGTGAGCCATGTTTCACCTGACTCAACCCTCTTTCTCTACTTTGATCACCTTCATTTAATCCTTAAACGAAAAAAAGTAAATTTTTCATCTACATTAGACAGAAATTAAGAAAAAAAATTAACAGAGATTAACTGTATATTTCTCACTACTTTCTATATTTATTATTTCCTTCAATGGCAAAGAGTTGCTGTCTTCTACGTGCTATTTTGTGATATGACTAAAGGCCCGCACTGTCTATTTTCCTTTCTAACTACCTTTTCTGACAGTTACAAATACTTGGAGCTAGAAAGAATCTCATTAATCGTACAGGCCAAGCCTTCATTTTGCCAGGGTAAAAATGGGGATTTTAAAACATGCTACTTGGGGCAGGAGTCAGGAAAAGAACTCAGTTATCTGATCCCCAGTCTAGAATCTGCTCGATTCAGAACATTCTGCTCAATTAGCCTATCTTAGTCTGTAAGCGACAATTCCGAAAAGGTGTCTTTCCTGTCTAGTCGCCTGAAATTTCTCCAACTAGTTTAACGATGCTGCTACCTTTCCCCGATACTTCATCCAAAATGAGCCCCACATCTGTGTAACACTAGAGTACGAGGAGTCTGAAACAAATGACTCGAGGCTTCTCAGATCTTCTTTTCTCACCCAGGTTCAATAACAAAGGCCTGTTCAGTTGTAAATAATCAATGAGGAAAACGATGTAAAGCAGAGAGCAAAAGCATTTCCTCCAATACTCGCACATGTTGTTCCTTTCTACATCATTTTTTTAAATGAATGCAACGAAATATTTTCCTCCTGATAAATTTAACATAAAACTAAGTCATTTCCTAATGTGGGAAGCACCCCAACCTTAAGCACAGGTGAGTCAATCCAAACCAAGCCAGCTTTGTCTACATATTGTACCGACTCCAGTACATGCTCAAATAAATAGAGCTGCATTTGAAGACACTATGACAAGGCAAAGAATTAAACATTCAATTTCCCAAGCTTATATTTGTATAATAATTTAAACTATTTCCTCATCCCAAAAGTCCAGCTTGATACCTCTGGTGTACAGGAAATGTCCTAAAGAGGCAGCCCACGTTACTATAGGGTTGGCCATATATTCCATGAAGCACAGAAGCTGTGAACTCAGGGAGATTCTGGAATCTTCCCCCAAAAGGGCAGTGTCAGACCTGTCTGGAAAGGGGCAAAAAAGCAACCCTCATCCAAAACACACACATCCCAAGCACTACTGTTGTCACTTGAGTGGAATCTGTCACTATGACCCTCAAAGAAGACATTAATGATGTGATCCCAGGATTCGGATACTCCCCTGCTTCTGTCTAACTCCACCATGAAATGCTAGGTCTACGTGGAAAAGGAGCTTCTCGCCCTATTCCACACACGCTGATCCACTGAAACCCCATGGCCAACTACTCTTAAGCAATTTTACATCCTACTGGCCTGATTCAGCCTGGGTCAGCCTGAAACAGGAGCTCATGTCTTGTTCTACCAAGATAGACTGTGGTCACCTTAAAAAGTGACCTTTTTTGCCCACATACCCCAGCTCAAGATGGTCAATGGGTTAATATTCTTTTCTGAGCTTTTCAATCATGCTGCCTTCTGAATCCGAGGGCTGGCAGGCAGGGCAACCCTGTCAGAGCTGCAGAGAGCTCTGCAGATGTCTCTGTTGTGTTCAGTCAAACTGAAAAGGAGAAAAGATGGCCCTCTGACAACAGACAGCTGTCAATTAGATGGCACGCTCACACTCGGTAGGCCAACGCGCGGCAGTGGAGGTGACAAGTGCTTGGCTAATCAGCATGCCTATAAAATCACAGCCCTTCCCAGTGCCACTCACACCAGCACAGGAGGTGACAGCATGTGCAGTCTTCAACCATGCCTGTCCCCCCAACCCCCAGTGTTATTAGCACTGTTAGAGAGACTCAGGTCAATGCAATATGCCTAGAAACAAAAAATCACACCTACAAAAATTAAAGAGCGGGAACAGGGAAAGAAACACCTTCAGCAAAATGACCCCAAAAGGGAATACAGTGATACAGTAACCTATTCAGAGCTGGCTCACATTGATACCAAAAGAAGACCCAGTAGACATTGGTAACTAAAGATACCGGGTAAAGTTACCACCTGACCTTTTCCCCATCCTGCATCTTGTCTTTCCCTCTCTAGCCACCAGGGGGCACTTGGGGGCTGGATCCTTGTTGAGGAAACTGATTCGGAGCTTTTCCAAGAGCATAATAAATATTGGCAGTGTGGGTGGGTAGGTGGGGATGGAGTGAATCCGAACGTAGAGTTGGAGGGAGAAACCTAGGAGTTCTGTGGAGCAGAAAACCCAGCTCCCAAAATCTTACTTATTTTCTTAATTAGCTAACTCTTCAGCTCAAAAATACCTTCTCTAACTCCTCATTAAATGCTAAATTCACTAAGGAGCTACCTGCGCCTGACAGATATTTTAACTCACCGATGACAAAAACACCCACCCTGCAATCTCACTTCTCTATTGGTTTCTAAAAGAACAGCTGATTGGAAGTAGAGGAATCAGGAAGAAAAACAAGGAGGTGGGGGACCAGCAGATGCAGAGTCAAATTTCAAATTTGTGGCTGTCCCCCTGCAGCACGTAAGTGGGAACAGCATTACCCTGTTCTAGATAAAGATAAATCCAAACAAAATACGACCCACTGAAGTCTGACCCCGATCTAGCCGGGGTCTTTCACAGCCACCCCACGTCCTGATCACTTTTATTCAGCTCTTCTGCGGCTGCTGCTATCCCAAACAGGAGTCCAATCTGCCTGCGGTGCCCCAAAGGTTTTCATAAAATAACTTTTAAAAGACCACTGAAGACTAACAAGGACAAGCAGGAAAAGTTAATTTGGGGGATGAGTGTCCTTCATCTTTTGAGAGTCAAAGAAAAAATCAGAATTCATGGCACAGCTCTGCCCCAAGGCTTGTCCAGCTCTGCCCCGGCTCTCATGGCCCCAGAGGCTGCCCCAGTCTCAAGGAAATCAGACCGTCACTGCCGGGTGCCAAAGTTGCAGAATGTCCGCATGGCCCCTGCCATCAGCTCATCCCTGGGGGACAAAGCTGCTTGTCTTCCAGGGAAATCTAAGAAGCCATTCAATCTCTACCTGCACTTATGACCAACAAGCAGGAGCAGTGTCAGGACAGAGCCTGAGACGGGCCACCGCCTCTCCAACACCAACACCTACACCCGAGTCAAGTGGGTATAGCAGGCCCTGCCTCCTAGTGGCTGCCAGGCCCCTCCAGAAGCAGGCTGGGTCCCCATCCAGGGAATCCCAGTGGCAGGGCTGAGTGACCATGTCACCAGCATTCCAGGCCAGTCTGCTGCACTGCCAAGTGTTTGGAACACTCCTATTCTCTCTGCCTTGACACTCTGAATTTGTGACATCATCCACTTAGACCCCATTCATGGACACCAAAATGCATCAACATTATACAGCCTTGGACGTTCAGATCATTTCAAACTCTTCACCACTGTTCCGGCTAATACTAAAATGGGCATCTTCTGACTGAACGCTGTTTCCCTTTCATGGACTCTTTCCTAAGCATAAAAATCCAAGAAGCAAAATCACCATCATTTCTTGGTCAAATTTACCATGTATTTCCCCCAAATCTCATCAGGACTATTTCTAATATTGAACATAGCCTTTTATTTTGAGTTAAGCAAGCAATGCTTACTGTGTAAAAAAAAAAAAAAAATTCAAACAATGCAGGAGCATGTCAAGGAAAAAGAAAAGTATGGTGCACGCATATGAAAGTCAAGGTCGTCCCAGCAGCTCTAGCTTCCCCCAGGCACAGGGTCAGAGCAGAGACGGGAGCAGTTTCTGGGAGTGCCAGGGCACTGTGCCATCTCTCTGTCTCCACTTGGATCTCCCTTTCACCTGTTGAAAAACTGAGAAGGTCCAACCCTGTGTCATTCAGGCTCCACTGTTCCTGAGCATTTCTGGGGAGATGGGGATCCCAGGGGTCCTTCGTTGGAGCAGCAAGAGTAGCCACATCCCAGAGGCTAAGGCAGCACTGGCTTGCTGACTCGCCCGTTTCCTCTTAGTGTCTCTGATATGCAGGCACCCTGTTCACGCTAGAACAGAAGAGGTGACGGAGGAGGCCATTTCCACAGAGGAGGAAGCTGTTATTAAGAAAGAGCCTGGGCTACAGAGCATTAGGACTGGAGGGAGGTCTGACCACCTATCTGTCCCTTGAATGTCTAAGTCTAGTTCAGGTTCACATTGGATCCTACTGGTCATGGCTCCGAAGGTAGGTTCCCTCCTGTTTGCTCTGGGGGACACGGTGTATGTGTGGGCTCTTGCTTGTGGCGAATGGCCTTTCTAGGAATCACATCTATTAAAAATAGAGTATTGACTACCCTGCTCGGCCTGGCTCACAGTTTGGTTCTGACCAGAACAAGGGTGGCCTTATCAGGCCTCTGGGGGCTGAAGACAGTCAAGGCTCTCTCCAGTTCCATTAGGGCCGACGGACATCCTATCTCGCACGCTCGCTTCTTAGTTATTGCAAAGCTTTTACGTATTTAGGGAGCTTTTCCATCAAAATATTCTGGAATGGCTAGAGGCTCAGACATATTAATGATATCTGCACACATGTGCTTTTTATCCAAGTTCACAGCTCCTGGTCACTGAGGGTAAACAGTGTTATCAGTGATTATTATGGATTTAGTCGAGTATATTTTATTCCTGTCATTTATGAGCACTTGTGTTGGCTGGTATTTACAATGTCGGGATTCTGTCACTCTGGCAACCTTCTGAGACAACATTTTTCCAGTGTTACAGTGACATTTCAAAAACTCAGTATTTACAAGCAAACGACACCCTCTGGCTCTGTGACAGTGTGATTCAATGGTAGCGGAACAAAGGGACAATCGTCCAGAAATTTCTTCAGGATGCATTTCCAGCTGCTACTGGCTATGACTTCATGGTCTAGGTGGCCTTTTGCTCTTTGACGGGAAGAGGATACAAAGACTTCAAACAAAGACGTCAGTGTTACACGCTATTGGAATTTTAATTGTATTGTGTGGTTCTATCTGAGCAAGGTCTGCTGTGTGATGCTGACCAAATCTCAACATCTCTGAGCCTTATTTCCCATTTGCTACAGAGTGGTACCGAGTGCCACATGACCCTGAGGTCGTATCTGACTCTAACGTTCTATCTTTAAGGCTTTCTGTATTATAAACAAAAGCTAAACTCATTATCATCGTTCATTTTTTTCATGCCCTACCTCAAGGTTACAAAAAAAAAGAAGAAGTGGTAGTAGTAGTAGTAGTAGTAGCAGTAGTAGTAGTAGCAGCAGTAGAGTCACATGAAGGAAACATGAAGATCAGGGCCTATGCAACTCATCCACTTACTCCCTGTTCCCACACATCCTCTGCCAAGCAAGATGCATCAGGGAGAGTGACGGAGAACGAACCCTGGAGGATGAGACACAGTTGGCGTTGCCCTTCTCCCCTAAGCTTCAAGGCCTTTTCCACTTTCAGGAGGACTGTGGTCCTGTCCAGCACTACCAGGCAGCAGAGAGTTACTCCCACTGATGGGCAACACACAACATGGGAAATATGTACCATGTGACTACAATTTGTACTTAGCTATAGGAATCATTCAAAACATTCTTTTTTGGTTCTGTGAAGACAATGCTCCCGATGTGCAGATTGCTGAGTTCTTCATAACATCTTTAGAAATGCACATTTCCTACGGACAGGAAGTGCTTCCGTGAATGACATCCAAGGTAACAGTGAGTAGAGAGCTGGAACCACCTATGCGAGACTCTGTGGGCCACTTGCTATGACAAAAAGCGACACCGACTTTATCCAGGGATAAAGAATGATAGTGAACATGGCAAATCTGGAGCCGAAGGACTCTGTTCCCTAGTCCCATTTCTGCCACTTATTATTAAAGGGAAAAAGAAAAATCTGAGTTTCAGTTTCTTTACCAATAAAATGGAATTAAAAATAGTTCCTGCCTCAAAGTATTATTGGCATGATTAAGTCAAGAAATCTGCATGGAAGTGTTTAAATATAGATAAGTTATGTGCTCACATACAATTTGTTACTGCTGTTGGTTCATTTATTCATCCACTTTTCCATCCTCTGACTCCTTAGCAAATACTTCTTGAGCATCCAGGGAGGACAGGCCTAAGCCTTGCCCTCCTCTGGCTGTAGAGAGTGTGGACGAGTGTTAGGAAAGAGACGCACACCAGGGACTACCTGAGCACAGAAGAAAGGCATCGCATTCTGGCCTGGTTATAACATGAGGGTCCCTGGAACAATGTATGAGGGGAATCTTGAACACAGTGGGTGAGGTATCTGGTAAAGAGGATGTAAGGTGAGGAGAAGGGGAGGCAGAATACTCCAGACCAGTGGAAGGGCCCTTGCAAGGACAGAGAGAACCATGAAAGAAACTCGTAAGGGAACTGCAAGCAGCTCAGTGTGGCTGGAACAGGAGATGTGAGTGGAGAGGGTGAAGGTCAAGGCTGGTGGGCAAGACGGGGGCCAGGCTACCAGGAGCCTGGGCACCATGCTAAGCACAGGCCACCAGGACCCAAGGGCACGTGTTCTGTGGAGAAAGTCATTCCAGTGGCAGGGGCACAATGTGCCTGACAGGGAGGGTGGGATGGAGGAGGCAGCAGATGCACTGGCATCTTGAAAGCAGAACTGATGAGACTGGGAAACTAAGGGCTTATGGAGGTGAGGGAGACCGAGTGGTCTCACTCGGGTGGTGGCTGGAGGTCAGTCAACAAGCCAAGGCACACAGATGGAAGGACCAGTCCTGATGGGATATTCAGTCAACAGAATTCAAATTCAAAAGCACAATACCCTACGTGAATTATCTATTTTTCCACTCCCCTGTGCCTGGTAATTGCCGGATTTTACTCTAGCCCCTTGAAAAATGATCCAAACGGATACATGAATTTGAAAACTTAAAAGTATTAGAACCTCAAATTAGGTGACAACACTATTAGCTCAAGCCCTCTACCTAGAAAGTAAGAGCAGGATCCTCAGTGGGTTAGAGGTGCATTTCATTGTAAATATCTATTGAACACTCAAAATGAAGGTTCGGTGGAATATATTATTGCTGGATGTTCTAGAAGGTTCTGATTGCTAGCTAAAAGGCTCTACAGAGCTGGTTTAGTATGTCTGCATCTTATTTCTAGAGCAATACGTATAACTTTCTAGAGAAAAGATAAAATTATTTGCACTAGGTAACTAAGGAAGATATATTAGATGAAACTCCATAGGAGTCTCTGATCATGGCATCTATGAGCTTCTGAAAGGCACACTGTAAAATTTTAGATGAGAGTACAATTACTTAGGACATAATAAGATGAAAATCTGCTTTCTAATGAAATGTGAATGGGAACAGCCTGGAGTCCAAGAATTGATAGGGTATATGTATTATCTCCAAAAAGGTATAGGAACAAGTTCTCTTGAAATAAAGAATAAACCCTCCCTCCACACACAAAACCCTAAACTTAAAATGTTCTTTCCATTGACAAAATGGCACCTAAGACTTACACCCTCAAAACAAACTGAAGTAAGTCTTACTTGATAGCTAATTGGGGGTAGAATTGCCAGGAATAGGTTCGTATTAGTGACTTCTCTTTGGCTGAGACAGGGAAGTGGCAGAGACGCCGAAAGACTCCTTGAGGGACAATGTCATAGTAGTGGCAGGTGTTGACATTCTTCTTTGTCACATGTCATTGTCCATAGCAAATCTTTTACCACCACTGATGTTGTGTTGTACCAGTCACTCTACACATGACAGTTCTGAGTTGCTGAGCTCAGCATGACACACAGACATAGTAGTTCACAAGTACTAGTAATAGATTTTTCTACGGGGTGAATCACATCCAAGGCAAGAAAGTTGAGGGGATGGGACTTCCAAGTGTGGCCTGAGATAAGGTGTACTTCCCAACTTTTGCATGAGTTTTTTCCCAAAAGTTTGTTTAGAATTCATAATGCATTTTTCTACTGAGAAAAAACAATTCTATAGGAAAAAGTTAAAACCCTTCTAAGACCTTAAATTCTGATTCCCTCGGGGTTTTGGATCCTAGTTGTAAGCAGTGACCCTCTCTAGGACCCAGCCCTTTATCCCCATGAAACCCAGAATCTCTCCAAATCCTGAGTGGGGCAGAGGACACCCTAGGAGAACACAGACAGAGCAGCATCTCCTGGGCTCAGGCAACCACAAGTGAATGAATGACCACTGGTTTTAATCGCTATTCCTATCAAAAAAGAAAATTCATTAAACATGAAAGTATTTTTAATCCTAACTGGTTATCAATGACACTATTTGATATTTTCTATTAATACCCTCTCTACAGTAATCATCACCTCATATTCACCTGTGACTTCATCCTGTGAAATCATCTACTTTTAACTTTCATCAGAGGATCTATTTTCTGAGTCTATGCTCACCCTGGAGACAGTATCACCCTCTCATGACACCCTGAATCCAGTTACATGTAGTCCTTTTGAATAGCACATGTTCTTTCTTTCCAAGAAACTATGAAGAGGAAACTTCTTACTGTCCCATAAGGTTAAATACACACACACACACATATATATAAATTATATATAAAACCTTATATATATTACCTTATATATTTTTATATGTATTTCCATATATATAAAGCCATACATATATTTTATATATATATATATTTCCCATATAATGGGAATCTTGTCTTTGGATTTTTTTCAATGAAAATATAAAGTGAATTTATAAGTTTTCCTTCTTATTTAAATCACTGTAATATTGGCATGATTCATTCATATGAAGACCTATACAGATGCCCTATATACTTTAAGTGATGGATAAGTAAAAATAAGTTTATGCTCAGAAACATTATTATATCACTAAATATTTTACTATTATTCCGTCTTTGGATACAAAACTATTTTGTAGACATCCACTATTGACCCAACTTTCAACAAAGAGTATGTGTTAAGATAAGGGACTAATCCAATAGGAACTTCTCTCTGCACAGGCTCTGGATGACCTACTAACTCTTTGTATGATTTTCTCTTCTGCCCTTATGATGATCACACAGATCTCAAAGAAGCTTATAAAAAATCTCAATCAAAGCACAAGGTAAGTTAAGATTTTGATCCCGCTTTTGGAATCTTTACATTTATTTAATAGTCACTTACGAGTTAAAGCTGCATGTTAGGGGTCCTTTTCCTTTATTTATCCTGTGTTTACCAGGGCCAGATTCTCAAAATGTTTGCTTTAAGTAGCTTGCATAACATTTTTTTTTTAATATGTAAAGATGAGGGGAGAGGAAAAACAAAAGTGAGACTAGATGAAAAGTAACTTATCATCAAAGTATGAGAAAAGCTAGCTACTCAGCTAAATAAAAATAACACATTTAGTAATTTGTAACATAAGAATAAAATGAACTCATAGGGTCTCCAGAGGTCTGCAATAGGATCTTTGCAAAAGGTAGCTTGCCAATTTAATTGAGGTAGGAGTTATTTAATTTTTTTTACAGGTATAGTTTTCAATAAAACTACATATGCCTATAATACTGCAATGGCAGATGTGTCTCGATTATTAGAGGTGGGCTCGAGGGAATATATACAATGGATCTTGAAATCTGTAAGCAGCTGTTTGCAGGGGGCTGAAATGATGGGGGAGGGCATCGTACCACACACACATGTTCTTTAAGTGCAGCAATGTTTTGTTATTTTACTGCAGGTGTATTACAGAGATGAAATTTAATAACTTACTGTATACAATACCAATAAAACCAAAAGGATTCAGTGCCCTGCTGTTCATTACCATGGTACAAATGAGCTCAGATTATTCTGCGTGCATGCACAGTCAAACCCCGACACACAGAGACCCCCACATATAGACCTTTAGAGGATGGGCACTGCTTCAAAACCTCAATGATGTCCCTCCTTAATTATTTCATATCACTGAATCTTTGTTGTCCCAAATGCACATAAACATGGCTTTGAGGCAGGTTCACAATAAGATATATCTGGAATTTTTTTTTTTAAGTCACAGAAATCCTTCACTGAAAGATGTCTCTTGAAAGGAGAGGCAAATGGAAATGAGGAATATGTAGGTTTCATTAAGTACCCCAATGATGTAACAAGGATAACCTATTCAACGGAACCTGGTGAAGTGCTAGGCTGAAGTCTCTACCCCACCAAAATGTGACTTTGCCCTCTATTAAGTACAAGAAACGTCTGACGAAAGTAAGTGCCATACTATGAAAGAAGCAACATTCCTGTGTTAAAAATGCTAAAGCAAATACAAGTAGTCTTGCAGGTTTCAGTTTTCTCCTCCCGTGAAACTATTGCTATGAGATAAAAAATAACACACTGAACGTTAAAGGTTCATGCTTTGGGAAGCTCGGTTAATCTGTGAGTAAAAGCACACGTAAACAAACCTACATAAATAGCCAAAGCGTGCACACCATTTTTCAAAGAATGGGGCGCTTCAATTCTAAGCACGTTATCACTACCACGTACAGCAGCAGACTCAATAATATCTACTCTTTTCTTAAGTATTTCTTTCTAAAAATTCCTTAATAAATCCTTTTACTTCAGATTATGGGGTTTTGTTGGTATCTTCCAATGTTGCCAAGATTTTAATTTTGGGTTTCAGTTGTAAGAGTTTCAGAAAACTACCCTCAATGATGGAATAATATCAAACATGACCTTAGATAAAGAAAGGAATATTCCTGCTCTTTCATATTGAAACATTGTCCCAATGCTGAATCGTGAGTACACTGCCTTTCTTGTAGAAAGAAAATATAGGATTATACTGATTTCTACATGATATGTAGGTATATTTCAACATTATATTGTAACAGGTACACCTCAGTGTTATACCAATTATTTGTTTGGCCTTTAAGTGGTTTTCCCCTTTGTCTTTACCTATCAGAAATATAAAGATGAAGAACTGTAGTCCTAATTGCTAGAGGTTATTAAAAACCCCTCAATGCTTTTCATAGAAAAGAAAAGTTAATCCCAAGATCCTGGTGAAATTTCAATTTGGATACTAGAAGTCCATTTCTTTGGTGCCTTATAAATCATCTCAAAGCAATTTCCATGGCTCTTTATGCACGAGTGCCCGAACCGTGGTATAAGGCGTGCCTATGCTTCTAACACATATTCTTTGTCATTTCATATATTTCACACGTGGGCTAAATGCCAAAATTGAAAATTTACTGGGTCACATTTAAGAGCCTGCTAAAGGTATTGTTTCAGAATCTTGGTGTATGTAGTTCTTGTGTTTTTGGAACAATCCTTTGATCTATGATGAATCCAAATCTGTGTAATAGCAAACCATATTCTGCCTACATTGCACAAAAAGCAAGGCCAAAATATAATCTATACATTTTTAAGAAAGTGTTCATGCTGTTGCTAAAATGTGAATTGGCATATTCCACCCCAGCCTTTTCACAGGAAATCCTCATTGGTTTTAAGGAAATTGCACATGCTAATTCTGAGGATGTTACTGAATAGATTATCCATATAAACTTTTTTTTTTTTTTTTAAAGCTGGGCAATCATGAGCAGTGTGACCTGCCCTCCTGTATGTCTGCCTTCAGCAACTGTGTTCAGAGTTCTAGCCAATCCTGAATAGACAGTGTGAGGCCAGGATTCTCCCACGGGCTGGAACCTACTGAAAGTGGTTTTCTAGATGAGACCTAATATGAACCTCTGAGCATAGAAACTTCATCGTGGACTTAGGCAGCAGGGAACCCGATTTGGAAAAGCACCGTCTTTGAAACCAGACATCTTAGAGTTCAAGGCCTGGCTCTACAACTTACTTGGAGTTTGATTTTGGATCTGCTTGTTTTACTTCCCTGAGCATCAGTTTCTTAATTATTAAGTGAGGACAATAAGAACAACTTCAGAGATTTACATTGGCAACTAATATTAGTTCCCCAGGCTTCCTTCAGATTGAGCCCAAACTACCTTTTAGAAATTCACTGTTTTTGACATTCACTCATCAACCATGTCTGGGTTGTGAAAGGACTGGAGCAGGAATTATTTTCGGTGTCTAGCTGATCCTTGATAGAGTAGCTTCATAGAGCATCACAGCAATCCCCTAGAGGCAGTCAGTCAGCCACTGATGTTCAACCTTGTGAGCTGTTTAATAGCAATTACTAGAATATGGAGTGGCCATATGAGAATCTACAGAAACTTTGGGGCTTATTGCAAGATTAATCTAACAGCTAGGGGCACAGAGATTGTCAAAAGGTTCCAAATTTCAGCAAAAGAATACAGGAGTTTAGTTTGCAAGGAAACGTACCTACAATTACCTCCTGCATCCTGCAATTAAAGTTTTTCTGACCATCAGCCTGAGCCATAAGTATTTTCCTTATCAATATACTTTAAGAGATCTGTTTTAATACTCCCAACATCTTTCAGGTAAGGGAACATATTAAAAACAAAAATTAACATTACGTCTGTATATGTATGGAACACTAAAACTGATAGTGCTAAAATGAATGATCAATTAAAGCTCTTCTTTACAGAAGAATTATCAGCTATAAATGTAGAAGGAATGACCGAAATTTTTTAAAAAAATCACCACTTTAAAATCCTCAGTTAAAATAACCGATTTCAGGCAAGAATCATCGATGCATGCTAAAACTATTAGGCCCAAAGGCGTTGGGGAAAACGGCTATCTGCCCTATGCCAAAGCATCAACACCAAGATTATTTGCTAATTGCAAAAGGGGAAAGGTTTCTTTACAGAGGATTGATCTGGGTGTCGCCACTTTTACGTAGTGATTAAAGTTAGCATCACCAATGGCAGCATAACTTAACATCCTGATGGGGTGCAATATGAAGCACTTAGCAATAAAGTACTCCAGAAAAATATTTTTAACCTGAATCTGTATGAGCCTTTAGACCTAATTTTCAATTTGCAGGCAAAACAAGTGACGAACAAATGAAAAATCACCGCAAGGAAATAATCCAACAATTCTTTCTAGAATCGAAATATTTTATAAGACACCTAGCCTGGTCTCTTTAAATTTACTATAATTAAAAAAAAAAAAAAAAGAAGAAGAAGAAGAAGAAGCAGAAAACAAAGAAAAGAAAAGAATAGAAAAGAAAAGAGAAAGAAAGAAAGAAAGAAACAGAGAGAGAGAGAGAAAGAAAGAATAAATGGAGGAACTGCTAACTGAAAAGAAAGTATAAAGAGACAAGAAATCAAATACCATGCATAAATGCAATGCCTTTTTTAAAAAATCCATTGAAGAAATCTGAGTATGCATTGGGATTAAGAAACTATTTCTTTGGTGATGACAACATTATTTTAGTTAGGCAAGTATTTTATTTTTAAGGGATGCAAACTAAAAAAATCTCGGGGTGCAATGTTACTAGATCTGCCACTTAAGAACGGTTCACTGTAAAATAGATATACTTATACCTATTATACACACACAAGCGAATACTGTGTAACAAATACTAACAACTGTTTAACCTAAACAGTAGTTATATGGCATTTCATTTTATTATTTTTCCAACTTTTCTAGGTGTTTAAAATTTTTCACTTTGTACAATTAAAAATAAAAATAAACATAAATAAATGAATGGAGCTTGATTTTCTCCCCTTAACATCCAGGAAGCTGCTGGTGGGAGTTGAAGGGAAGGTTCACCAAGAGCCTCTCTTTGTTTTTCTTCTTAGTATCTAAAATCACTAGAGGGTCAATAAATATTTGTTAACCAATGCAATTAAAGAATGGGTCCATTCTCCTCTTTGGGGAGTGCCAAGTGGACTTTGAGAGAAGGGTATACTTGTAGCAATCCCCCAGAATGAATGAGTTGCTGCCTGAAAAACGGTGCTCAGGGACAGAGTCTCGATGGCATACACACTGCAAACTCAGGCCCCGTGATATCTAAAACTGTCACAATTTTAAATATCCTGTCCCACCGTTTACACTGGTACATTCGAATGTTCAGACCAGGATTCTGACCTTTGCTTCCATTAACACACCCACCAGATACACAGAACATCTATAATTCCCTCATTCGTGCCTTTCTGGATGCACAGGCCTAAGATGATGAAGCCACCAAGTGAACATTCAGCCCCTCAAAAGTCACAGTGAGTGTCTCTCTGTGGTATAACCTCGGTGTCCTTCCAGGGCCTGCACAGCACATTAGAACGAAGGGCTTCCAGAGGACTTTTTTTGAGAGTAAGATTTTCTGGTTTTCATAGGCATAAAAAAAGATGCTCGTGATATGGTTCAAATACATTACTATTCAGACTCTGTTCCCTCGAAATGATTTCCAAAAGTGATGCAGAGGAAATAAACATTAGGTCATCACAATTTTTGCCCTGCTAGGCACACGGTTCTCAGCACGAGATAAAGCAGACATGGCCCCTGCCCTCCAGGAGTTTATAGAATTCTGCGGAAACCAGCATTTAACAAACACACAAATAATGGCAAATCTGAAAAAGCATTGTGAAGGGAAAGCACAGAGCTAAAGCAGTATATAACAAGGCGCCTGCAAGGGAGAGGTTCCCGGGAAGAATGCAAAGGACCTGGACTGATTCATTGAACACTAAGAACAAACATTTAAAAGCATCATATCAAATTAAAAAACAATGTGTATTTCTGCTTACAAAAGGCCTAAATTGCCATTGTCATAATAGACAAAAGAATGCTGTGCCTTTTCTCCTTATATCCTTTCTGCTTTGACTTTAGATAAGAAAAACGTTAAGGAGGCCAAAAGTTTTAGAATCAAGTTACTTATAATACCTTTTGGATCAAAAATAAAATAAGAGAAAAAAAATCAGTTCTTAAATGTGTAATTCATTTCAGAATCAAATTCATGTTTAATTCCAATGAATCAAAAACGAACAGGCTTACGGGCAGACTAAGTTATATATATAGAGAGACAGAGAGAAGACCCGTTTCCTCTATAGCTTCAAAGTTTCTGGAATTCAAGAAGTCTTTCTAGATTCGGTCTAATTCTTAAATCTCATCGGTAGGTTTTAAGATCTAAACATCAAATAACTTTATCAGCATAGCTCTCTTTGATCACTTACTAAGAAAAAAAAAAGAAGTTGAATGAGGTTAAAGCCTTGGACTTCATCAGAGAAAACAAGATATGGCCTGGAACATTCAGTTGAGGAATTCTGTATAAAGATTTCAAGACCCTTTACGGATTTTCAACATATTGCTAATTTTCACTGCCTTTTAAATAAAGTTCATATGCAATTTATTTCCATGCCTTAAATAACCGAATTCATGCAAGCAGTCTGAAAGCTTTTTCAAGGTCAGGAGTAAGGCCAGATCTGGAACACAAGTTGTTAAAATAGAGTATATTTCTATAGAACATTCTAGGAAATGATCAAACCTTAGGATCACCTGGGGAGTTGTCAGAAAAGCACAGGCCCAACTCATAAGATTCTAATTTGAATGGTTTCAGATAAGACCGAGCTTTCTGTATGTCACACACAGACACACACACACACAGACACACACACATACTCACACCCCTACCCATCCACCCATCTTGCCTAGGAGATACTAATAATGAAAACATAGCTTTAGACTCGGGCTATATCCCAGAAAGAAAACAAAAACAATTCCTAACAATCAATCCTATAGTTCCATGTAAGGAGAAACCTCCTGCCCCCGAATAACAACCATTTGTGTTAATATCTTCATATCATTCAAAAACAGTAGATTTTAGCAACACAAAAAAAAAGTTTGCAAATCGCTAAACATCCTACTCAAAGCAGCAAAAGAGGCCAAAAGCAAAGGACATTTTTTTCCCTTCTGTCATTTGCAATGATGCCCATAAGGTATTAGCTATTGGCTATCATAGTATTAAGGTTGGACTATCTTGCGAAAAAACTTTATTCCCACTCGTTTTTGTTTCTGTCAGACTTTCCATTATAAATTCTATTTTCTTTGCCAGTAAAAGTAGTATGAGGTTGCAACTTGGCAAGAACATTTTAAGCCTGGGTGTGATTTCCGTACCCCAATTTGATTTAAATTAGTTTTGCCATATTTAGTGAGAACTAAAAAAAAGTTCATTTGGCCGCTTTTGTCTATTGGTTCATTTTCTATAAAATTCAAAAAGTCTCCAAAAAGTCACCTTGTTTATTTTCTGATAATATCACAGGGAAATGCATTAATGAATCCACATTATGCCTTAACTGTTTTTAATGAAAACAACTTAATTGATAATAAAGAACCTGCCGGCTTTTTTTTTCTGCTAGAATATCCATTTTTTAAAAAGTCACATGTCTATCACTATTAGTGTTAAATCCTTAAAAGAGACATAATGGATATGTATCTATTTTTTTAACTTGATGTATTTTTGAAACAATATACATCTCACGATAATAATTTATTCCTCCAGGACAGCATTTTACCACCTGTTGCTTACCACCACCACTAATTCTCTACACCAAACAAAAGGCTATTGGGACTGGAATAAGCATGCTCCCATGTAACACTGCTCATCCCTTTAAGTCCACAGGATACATTGTTATAATATGATAAAGCAGCTTTTGGAGTGTCTTAGGAGACATCATCTAAAGGTTTTCTATCCAGCATCTCGAGCCTACAGTTAGCAGAAGAAAACAAAAGCCTCCCCTCCCTGAGAGTCACTCACCTTGTCACACAGAGGGGAATCATCTCGGCTGTGATCTGCTATTTAGACTTGAAGCCCAAGATACCGAGATTTTTGCCTTTCTTTTTGGTTTGCATAGCTGGTGTTGTAGACAGGGATTCAAAGAACAATACGGCACAAGAGAAACTGATTCCCTGGAAGACACACTATGGTCGTCTGTTCTATTCTCAAATTTCACAGAAAGCAGACATTCATACTATGTACCCTTCTCTTCTTCAGCCCCTATTTCCTCTATCAGGGAATTTCCAAAATTTCGCTTTTATTTAGCTCTAAGTAATCACACTGTTTATGGAGGCTGCTGAGCCCACGCTAAGCACAGAGATAGCCGAATCTTGCAAGACTCACAACCATGAAGCAGAAATAAGAATGAAGGAATCTCCACACTCCACAGCGATATTACGAAGGCTTTTTAGGAAAAGCACACGCAGTCATATTCCTACATACAGAAGAATTTTCCTGGACATGAATGTCTCAAAATGAACCTCCCAAGGCCCAGAAATTCAGCCATTCTACGCCAATCCGTCCACCTCTAGCCCACCCTCTGCCCCTTCCGCTTCTCACCTTGTGTTTGCAAAAAAAAAATTAACTTCAGTGTCACCCGAGGGAAGTATTCCCCACAAACGGAGGGAGGAGGGTCTCTGTTCTGCACACACACAGACAGACTCACACAGTCTGGATGATGCTTTCACAAGTTAAGGGGCCTCACGCTTACTCAGCAGAGGAAATCTTTGTGTCTGTGAGGAATCACGCCAATTCCTATTAGTAAGAAAGGATACAGGGGCGAGGAAGCCTATTCTCTCAGTGACCAGAAAAAGGGGCCCAGCGAAAACAGAGACCTCTGCCATGACCATCTGCAAAAAGGAAGGATGTTGTCAACTTTCTTCTCCCCAAAACTCTAATGACCTCCGCCTTGACCCTCCGAAACCAGATCCACAGGAACACGCTCTTCTGCAGGAATTGAGAGCTTTACACCAGAGACACGGCACTCAGAGGCTTGTGGCCCAGGCTATCTAGCCCGACCATTTGCACTCACATTCCAAAGATGTTTCCGTTGCGCTGGAATGGCTGTAAATTTCTTTCCTGCAGAATTCTTTCCAAACAAACTGCCATGAACTGCACTCCGGCAGGAGTTCTTAACCAAGCACTGTTCACCTCATTGCAACAAATCTTTTAGATGCTGCATATGACTGAACTGGTGGCTGGGCCAAAGGAGTGAACTTTAAAAATGCAAATATATACAGGAAAAAAAATAAACAAACCAACCCACTTTAGAATTCCACCTTTCTATGTCTAATACCTAAAGGAAACTTTCCTCACAGGTCTGTTTAATTAGGAAAAACGAAAGTTTGCTTACGTTTTTCAGAGATACAATGAAAAGATTATTTAAGGAAAGAAAAAAAACCAAAATAGAATTTTTCTCCCTGATATCATTAAAGAAAATGGGAGGGCGAGAGAGTTCAAGAGAGCATCCCCTTTCCAGCACAAAAAAAGAAGGAGTATATTCTGTTTGGGTGAATAATAAAACAGTAAAGAGCTCTGAATATTAAAGGGCATTATTAAATTCTATCAAGAGTTTTTCAAAGAAAGCAATGCACTTATAAAAAGGAAGTATAAATTTTTTAAAAGATTTAAAATATTATGATTATGATTAATACCGATACTGAAATTAAAAAGAAAGCATCTATAAAAACTCAATTGTCTTAAAACAAAGCTTAGGCTTTTAGCTATTGATAGTATTTTTAGAAATGGGCTCTCTCTGGAGAGTTAAGAGTATACAAATGCAGAGTGCACGGGGACACAAACACACACATGCTATACCTTTGTATTACACTGGCATTTTATTATTTAATTAAAGTACTCTTATTTTTCTAGCTCACGCATGCTTCCCTCGAGACGGCTTTGCTGTTAGCCTGCTGGCCTTGACTTCCAGCCAAAAACAATTCAGAAACAAAAAGGGACAACAAATCATATTTTCACAGACATTTTTATCCCTCAATCCAACCCTGTTTTCACACAACATCATACAGTCTCTATGAAAACTATAATTTAGGGCAATAGCCACCCGAACCCAGGGTCTGACACATGGCTCCACAAAGTATTTCCTGTGTAAGAAATCCCTAAGTTCTTAATTGCAAATAAACTCTTTTGATAGAACCACTTTAACCGACATTGCTGGTTTGCAAACAGTGCCACCGGTACCGGCTGATGGCTTAAAAAATAAAAACAAGCCAGTCAGTGTAGTTCTGACACGGCAGAGATCTAAAAATGAGGTGCTCATTAGTTCCCAGCTCTGTGTTATTTCATTACTTAAAGAGGAGTCGTCAGCAGACTTTCCAGTGCATCTCAGTGTCACCGTTTAAAATGCATAATCGAATTTAAAAAACAAACATACACCAAGTTAATCCTCTCGACCCTTCCGCACCGCAGATTCTCACTTACCTGGTGGCAACCCTGTAAGTTTGATTCTCTCCCATAAGATGAGTATGAGCCCCTTTCTGTTTTACCTGCCAAGAGAAACGACAGAAAAGTGTAAATTGTCTCTTTCCTTTAAAAAAAATCTCCTCCAGGTAACAGACATCTACTTCTCTTCCCCGATGTTTACATACGTAAGTAGGCACTACTGGCAATGTATGCAAGCAAGAGAGGGAACAGCACTTCCTCACTCTGGCTATGATAAACTGGAAAAAAATATCCTTCATTCCTATTCTTAGCCAAACTGCTCCACACTTCCAAAAACTGTCATTCCAATGGCCTCCACTTTCTCTAACAAACAAATTGTCATTCCTGATTTTCTCTTTCTTTCTCTCCCCAAATTTAAACAATTTCATTTTTATTTACACAGCAGGCAAATTATCTATGTAATGACCCTAGCCTAGTAATTCCCATTGATTATATTGACACTTAATGGTGAGGCCAAAGCTAATCAATCACAGGCTCTCCAGATGGTGAATTTAGCAAAGAAACTATTCAAAATTCTGAGTCTCTCTCTCTCTCTCTTTTTAAACTCCCTTCCCCAGGAGTAAATCCCATCATGATCAAGATGATGATGGAATTTACATTTGGGAAAGAGGGCTTTTGAAAAATTGCCCACTCTGAACCCAGGTTCAGATTCTACCACTAGACCCAGCAGGACAAGGGATCACAGTATGGGAATGTCATGTTCTAATTCTAACAACCCAATTTTCATCTGTAGACTGCTCTACAGAGATATAGACAGGCTTCAGTGTGACTTGGTCACATCTAAGCATAAAATCAAAGCTGCTCATTTGTTTCTTTTTAAAGTATGTTTAGCTCTAATTATCAGCAAGGAAGACAATGAAATCACACAACAAGAGATCTAAAGCAGTAGAGTCCAGATAGTGACATATGAAAAATCACCACAGAAAACTGTCCATACCAGGAACTGTCCATACCAGGACATTACAAGGGGAAAGTAAGGCAGCCCAGTGTCCAGGACCTCACCACACCCAAAACTGGAGGATACTTCTTTCTTCAAAACTAGAGCTTTACAGTACATCATATTTTCTACGTAGGACTATACTGTTCTTTTTTTCCAATGGGAAAACTCAAAACTTGTACTTTGAGAGCCTAGATATCCTTCTAAGGTTTACAACCCCCGAATTCCCCCTCTCAACCCCAGTTAACACAAATGCTAAATTAACAGTAGTCTTTTTATCGTTTAGGTCAATGGCAACGTTATTAGAGGATGCCTTCCTGACACCACACAAAGAGAGTATCTCAGATGGATTTCATATCTGGCCAGAGGGGGACCCTGTATCTAAGTCACTATATAATAAAATAGATGGTGATTTTTGAAGAAAGCCAGGTCTCAGTCTTAAAATTAACCCTCTCTCTCCCAGTATGAACTTTGCTACTGCCTTCAATGAATCTCAAACTTGGTAAAACACCCCCAACCCCCCATTTCTGGTGTAGTGTCCAGTGCAAAGTATAAAATCAATGCCCGTATCAGTTTCAATTTCAGTGAAACAATCACATCGCACAGACTGTCAGTCTTGGGAGATCTAAGAGAACAACTTTCATTGTACGAGGATTTTACATTGAAGAAAAGATGCGTTTGTTTACCTGTATCAGCAGTGTGAATGGTCATACAGCCATATTTACTCATCTGCGTAAGTCAAATCTAAGCTACTTATACCCTTTAACTTCTCTCTATAAATATTATTAACAGAAAAGCCTCGACGTTTATGAGCTATCAAAGGACGCATGTCTTTTCCTTAAGCTCTTGCATCCAAAAAAGCTTCAATACAAGCCCTACACAATTCACTTTGATACAATATTCACTTGTTTAACACGGTGATAGCAGGTAGGCAGGTAGGCAGGTAGGCAGGCAGACAGAGAGAGAGATAAAGTAGAATTTGCTCTGACTTCATAGGACATTGAGCATCTAGTGTCCTGTTTTGGTAATTTCTAAGAATTGAATTGTAAAATACAGCTTGAGGAAGAAAGGGCGCTTATTTTTTTCTCTAAGAGTTCCTGAAGCTATTCCCTGTAGAATTTCACCACCAGCTTTATTTCCCAACTCGTCTCCAGCACACAGAGCTGGAGGGAAAATTTTTCCTACCAGGATTTGCCCCACCTCATATACGTAAGTTGGGGCCATTCCTTCCCTTATTTTAAAGCTACAAGGGCAGTGCAAATAGTAAGGACTTAAAAAGAGAGACAGACAGACAGACAGAGAGGGGGGAAAATGGGAAAGAAAGAGAAAAAGAACGGAATGGAAAGAGCAAGGGGGAGAGAGAGGGAGGAGGGAGAGCCGAGAAGAATATGAATTCACGCTGCACAGTCCCCAAAGTGCTCTTGGCTACATGGACCCAGCATTCTTTACTATCATATCAGATACAGACTGCTTAATCTTAATTTTGCTTGTTAAAAAATATTTATCCAGATACAAAAATAAACCCACTGCAAATTACAAGTTGTCAGGGTTAAAAATCTACTCCTGTTTGTGTGGGGGAGGATAAGAGACCAGCATAGACATGAATCATTCTCAGTAATTTGAGTGTTTCCATGACATCAATGGGCACCCGTCCAGGACTCTGTCGAAGTCTGCGAGGTACCAAAGAGGCAGTGCAGCCAGCAGGAGGCTGGGAGGTGGACTTTTTTTTTTTTTTTTTTTTTTAGGATTATGCCCCTTGTAAAGATTTCATCTGTAGCATCCACTTTTACCATCATATAGATCGCTCCAGAGATCATGAGCGAACACATTTCATTCTGATAGTGTAAGCCTTTAACTTTATTACATCTTTTTGTTCCCAAATTCAACTATAAATCTGCCCTCAGAGAGCCCAAACCCCCGTTTGGGAGCAAAATAATCAGGGAATGTGGATAAAGCCCAAGTACCTTCTCAAACCTGACATACAGATTCCTATCACTTTTTAATGCTCAAAAGCAGCCATTTTATAATAACACCTCAGTGTCTAGGAAAAAAAAGCCTTTTGTGTAAATTGTCCATTAAAAAATTAGCTATGGTCTTGATGTTGATTTTCTGCTTAAAATTCACTGGAACGTTTGTTTCAGATAATAAAAATTTCAAGAGTGTTGATAACATGTTTGAGTAGGATCCTTAAGTAACTATCTGTGCTCATGAACACAAAAGCTCCTAAATATCTGTGTTTACTCTATGTCAGGGGTGGATTTTTGTCACTTATACCAACTGGCTGGCGCGGAGAGCTTCTTTCCTCCTTTCTCCATTCTTCAACACCCACCTCCCCCAGAGCCCCACAACCACAACGGAGCTTTGAAAGAGCTAAAGGTTCTATTTTTCCAATATTTAAAAGAGATAGCGGTGATGAACAAACCCGGCGCGCACTCACTGCGGAATTTTTGAGACAACCCTCCAGTACTAGAATGCGACAGCCGCTGCGGATACTTTTTGGCACAAAGACAATGGTGGCAGTGCCAAGCCTCATGGCTAAAACTACTCAAAAGAGGCATGAGGGTAGCATTAATCGCTCAAGTCTTTTACTGCATGGAGTACTGTTGTCCATATTTTAAAAACTAAAAGTACCCATTAGTAACATTTGTCGTATGCCCATAAAGATTGGGGGGGCGGGGGAGGGCATGGGGGAAGATTCTGAAATATACACCAGAAACAAATCTTGTCAGGCATTTGATTCATTTTTATACCTAAAAGGACCAAATGTTAAATTTTGCTGCTGGTGACGATTTGCTGTGCATGAAACGAACGGTATGACCTAATGGAGTACGCTGAGGGCTGAATGAAAGCTACGCAGAGGGTTTCATAAACGAAGTCGACATATTGGCTAAACAACTTTCTTTTGCAAAAATGATGTACACAAGGAACGTGTAATACTATGTCACAATTTTTTAAATTAACCAAGAAAAACGCTGTAAGTGAGCAGACACAACATCCGTCAATCAATCCTTCTGGAGACAAAGGAGATGAACACGCAGCCCCGTCTCTAGAACAAGTCGGCAACTACAGTGAACAAACAGTCCACAAAGTCAACATGTGTTCTGTCCAAATTGAACCTGTCCGCTGCTAAAACTTATATTTGAATTGGAACATTAAAAATGGCACCAAGTGACAATCCAGAAAGGCTTCACTCGCTTCTGTTGCCCCTGAAAAATAAATCTAAGCAGAAAATATAAGCAACTTCCCATTTTGTTAAAGGCCAATATTTTTGCTGATTTACTCAATAATCTTTTATCTTGCTGTCTCAAGAAGCAGCAGGAAAAACTGGTTTTTACTTGGGGGCGGTATGCTTAACAAACATCTATAGAATTCCAAGTTTAATATTTTTCTATTATTTGCCATTTGACTTTCAATTTTTCTTCCAATATATCCACAGTATCCTATTGTAAGGAAATTAGATGACAATGAAAATACTACATGAAGGGAAAAAATGCTCTCATAAATCCATTCCATTCGCAGGGACACTTCCAAGAAGTATAGCCTTTGGTAGATTACTGCCCCTGGACACAGATGACGGTTCTGAGCCACAGGGAAAGAGTTAGAGACAGACAAGAGCAGCTTATCAGTAAAATGATTTCTGGAGATAAGCTCAGATGTGGATGACCCCTCTGGTGGTTGACCAGCAGGATAATAACAGGGTCAGGTTTGGGTTTGTCGCCTTTCGTTCATAAACGCCATTTTAAAAATTGTATATAAATGGTAGATGTTTCATCCACCACTGAAATAGATGCACCTGTATGGTGGAATATATCATCCTGTGAAAAGCCTTAATGAAAAATTATCTGATGCTGCAGGACAATACCACGCAAGGCTGTTTCGCTGTTAATCCTCATTCTGGGAACTGAAGAATGAGCCTTTTGTTCCCTGGCATCAGCCTAGGGAACTCATCATAAACATGTTTGACTCAGAATAAATTTCTGTCCCCAGCCCCAGCCCCAGCCCCAGCCCCAGCCCCAACCTATCGTTGGTTACCCTTTTTTTTTCTTTTTAAATAAATACATTGAAAGGACTAATACATTAAACAATGACTGAAATTTTTAGTGGTTCTGAACATACACATGAGGTTATAATTTACAGTCCTTCCGCCTTCTCCATGCCTGCCTTTTCTTCCCCTGCCCAAATAAGAATAGCTGAGTCCTTATCATTTATTAACCACTACCCAAAGGGCTCTACGTGGAATGATTTATTCAATCTGCAAAGCAATTCTGTGAGGCAGGTAATATCAACACCATTTTGCAGACGAGGAAACTGAGAGATAGAAAGTTGCCCACAGCCACCCAGGTATATGTGACAGAGCCAGGATTCACACCCTGGCAGTTTGTTTCCCAAGGTTGTGCTCTTAGTACTGTGCTATGCTGCTGGTGTTTAAACTCTGAAAAAAAAAATGTATAAAGAAACTAGAGGCCCAATACTGAAGACTCTCAAGTCCCAGAGCTCAAAACACTCATGAATTTGATATGAAATTAATGAAAGTGTCTTATAGGCGATGATAATTTACATTTACATGGTGTTTTATTCCTAAAAGGTCTCTAGGTACTTCACTGCTGTACAAATGATGTACACGGAATCTGTGACGTCTCACAATAAATTGCCACCATCTCCATGTTAACTCGAAGCAACTAATTAACAACAACATGGCAGAAAACTGCATTTCTACACACTCCCTATGTGAACACTATGACTTTGTATTAAAATGCACAGAGAAGAGTGAAAGTAAAAATATAATAATAATATAGGGCAATCCAGCATTGCTCACAGGTGGCTTCTATAGAACAGTAATCCCACAACAGGCTCCAAACATCAAAAAAAAAAAAAAATTAATTAAAAGGATCTAGAAAATGTTATAAGCTACCTTCCCTAGAAATTTACATTGTATTATAGCATGTTAAAGGCTCTGAGAAGTCCTGCAGTGAAGACATTTAATGTAGTTTAATACAATTTTTCCTAAATTTATTTGAACACACATACCTGTCCCCTCCTTTTTTTTTTTCCATCTATTAATACAAGTCCTAAGGAAGCTTAAGGACTACTATTGTAGAATAGTTAAAGAATGTACTTGCTTAATATGTGTTTGTGTTTGTAAAATAAATAATTTCAAAAATCGAATTTTATTTTATCTGAATTTATCCAAAAACATTTTTGGCTGTTTTTTTGGTGATGTTTCCATTGGCTTATATTTCTCATGGGAATCTGTGGGCATGTAGGTAATACCGCCATTGTTCTGACTAGCTGGTCAATGTTACTTATCCCGGTTCCCAGTTAGGAGGTGGGAGTCTGGGTTTATAAGAAAGCAGAAGTTGACATTATTCTTCCGATTTCTAAAATTTCAGAGAAGAGTGCCGGTTCTCTCCTACAGAATGTTACGAAACGGGGACAACTCTGTCTTCATCCACAGGCATTTAAAAAACTGATTTGAAGATAAATTTCATGCTGAAAGTATTACAACTCAATTCCAGCAAATAAACTAGTCATCCGACTACCTAGGAAATCCTCTTCCTCCCCCTTCTTCCTAGACTGCAAATAGAAAGACAAGCCAGGGGAAAGGTGACCGGACACACAGCTTGCGTGTAACAAGGGACAATGAGGAATGGGGAGTTAACCATTATTTCGGGGAAGGCTGGCAGTAGCCCTCTCTTTCGCTGACGTTCTTTTAGTCATAAAAACTGAATGCTCAGGGATGGTCTGTATCTCTGATCCTGCTGGAAAGGATGCGCTGTGGCCACATTTATTTCCTCACTGCTTCACCTCATCTCATCCCGGCGTTGGGCGGCCCTCAGCACAGAGCTGTGTACTAGAACCCAGATCTGCCGGGCCTCCCAAGACACCAGCCACACTCTCCACTTTGGGGGACTGCCCTTGGTTTGGGATCTTACATTCCGTTCTCCACAAAGCTCTTAACATTTGCACAGCCCCACACAGCAGGCAAATTTAACTTGTATTACTGAAGACAATACACGGAGCTCATTACATGGACATTTTACTCTATTTTTATAGATGACGTTACTAAAATTAGAAAGGGTAATCCGCTTCTAGGGTTGAAGAGGTTATACAGATATTAACAGACAAATTAGGGCACAGACTTCTAATTCCAGTACCAAAGCACAATACGCCACCTCTTTTTAGATTATTCTAAATATACCATCCCTACCTATTGCAGTAGCAAACACTATGCCCCTTGTGTTCTCACTACACAATTCTCTCCCCAAATAATTTTAACCTAACTCATAAAGTCAAAGAGTTCTCAAGTCCTTCGATGGATGAAAATGTCCGAATCGGTAAACATGTTGAGTGAACATCCTCTGGCAGATCAAAAACTACCTTTTAAGCACAGAATAAAAATATTGCCTCAGACTATCTCACGTGCCCTAGACGACAACAGCCCAAATCAGCCCCTCACTCAGCATCACGCCTGGGAGAAGTGCACGCATTATCAAATTAAAGCACACGGGTTTTATGCCTTATTTTCCGAATGCAGGAAAAATCTTTCATTGAAAATAACACTAATTCCACAGAGTGTGCAATTAATCAACATAATCATGGGGATAACTTAGCTGTTTGGGGAGGTGTGTCAAATAACTCTTTAAGGCCACTAAAGTACCACTTGAACCACCAAAGTAATGATTTTCTGAATCAGCAATTTGTACAAGGGTCCCCTAGAGACCTTAAGGACTGAGGGCAACCCCGAATTCACGCAACTTACTTCTAATGAGTAACTTAACACTGTCTTTATGTGAACGGTGTCTCCATAGGGCTGCTTACCCTATTTCATATCTTTATTGCAGTCTGAGTCTATGACGACTGGGTGCAACTGAGGCAATTAAGGACTTGTGTGGCCTTGGAGCAAACAGCATACGCGCTTTAAAGCTTATTTTTTATTCAAACGAACATCACTGTTTTTCATATAAAAATGAAAAAAAAGGTAATTTTGCAATACATGCTACAGGTAGCAAAAGCAAGCAGAAATAAAATATTTTTGCTGTATTCTTAGGCAGGAAGGAAGACTCAGGATGGGCGTGGAGAAAAGCAATACCCACAAATTCAATCCTATGGCTAACGAACCTTGCTGATCCTGACGGTTATCAGTAAAACTTGTCTAAAAAACACATTCCTGGATTCGCTCTTTCACGGGACTTGAATTCAGTGGAGTGGAGTCTCACAATCTCTGCTTTTTGTCTGTGTTTTTAATAAAATTCCACCAGTTATTCTAACAAGCCAGGGACACACATAATCAATTTAAGCGATATACATAGCTCTGTACGGTATGTTAGCTAAAACTCCAACAGACCCGGTAACCTGGTGGATATCGAAAAGTAGATTACTACTAGATCCAACCTATTTGAGTGGATTTTCTTAAAACAGAAGCAATTGTTGACTTCCAAGGCCCTTTCACACAATTACATTTCGTGGGTTAAAGAAATGTTTTTCTAGTAGCATGTTAGGCCTTCAAATGTGCTCATCTCCACTAATGAAAGCTGGTGGTTTTAAAGAAATTAACTTCACATTGCCAAGTAGGGTCCCCTAACAAACAATAGTACCGAAAAACATGAGAGTCCTGGAATTTTGTGAAAGGCTGAGCCTCTTCAGTGGGATCCCCTGGCCCATGCTCTGAAAGCATCTCTTCTCCGTTCTTTTTTTTTTTTTTTTTAAGACACAGCCTCCACTCTGCTGCCTGGGCTAGAATGCAGTGGCGTCCTCATAGCTAACTGCAGCCTCAAACTCCTGGCCTCAAGCGATCCTCCTGTCTCAGCCTCCGAGTAGCTGAGACTACAGGTGTGCACCACCATGCCCAGCTAATTTTTAAATTTTTTTTGTAGAGATGGTGGGGGGGGGTTGGGTCTTGCTATTGCTCAGGCTGGTCTCTAACTCCTGGCCTCAAGCTATCCTCCCACCCTGGCCTCCCAAAGTGCTGAGATTACAGGTGTGAACGACCATCCCCAGCCTCATCTTTTCTCCATTCTAGCTCAAGAGTAGAAATCACCTTTAGAATTCAGGATCAAACTCTAGTGAACCTGACCTGGTTTGTTAACCTAAAAAGGTCCTTCCACCCATGCACTCTCTGTCCATGCTGAAGTCCATACTGAGGGAGAGAATTTGCTCTCTTTTCTCCCATTGGAGGAGATCTAGGACATTTCTGGTGTATGCAGTAGAGACATCATATGAGTAAGATTTTGTTGCCTTTAAATTTTTTGGAACTTCTCAGCAAATTTAAAGCAAATCAGCAGCCACATTTCACTACACAAATCACTTTTAATTATTAACTATTTGCTGCTCATTACACTGTATGTTCTACCACAGTCTTAGTACTAACAAATGTGAAAAATAAAAATGGGCCAGGCACAGTGGCTCACACCTATAATCCCAACACTTTGAGAGGCCAAGGCAGGGGGATCACTTGAGGTCGTAAGTTTGAGAGCAGCCTGGGCAAACTAGTGAGACCACGTCTCTACAAAAAACCTTCAAAAATTAGCCAGGCATGGTGGAAGGTGTCTCCCAGCTACTTGGGAGGCTCAGGCAGGAGAATCACTTGAACTCAGGAGTTCAAGGTTGCAGTGAACTATGATAGCTCATAGCTATCAGCATTGTAGGTGAGTAACAGAGTGAGACCTTATCTCAAAAAGAAATAAATTTCAAAAAATAAAGAAATAAAAAATGATAAAACTGAATAAGCCACAGTGGAATAGAAAACAGAGGAAAAGACTTAATATTATGTTTGTTATAGGATGTCTGTATAGGCACTTAGCTGTCCGTATAGGAAAATTATATATTTTAGCACTATGGTACATAGGAGATGGCCTCCATTTTCAAGCTAAGTTTATAGCTAACAATAATCTAACACTTTTCATCCTGTAAAGAAACCACACACATTTGATATAATACTCAAGACTGTACAAAAATAAAAAGAATGGGGGGGTCATGAAAATGTTATATACAGTATATAGACATGTAAAATACATACAAGTATTATACATACATATACACACGTGTGTA
The DNA here is from genome assembly GCA_963574885.1 of Lepilemur ruficaudatus. NCBI lineage: Eukaryota > Metazoa > Chordata > Mammalia > Primates > Lepilemuridae > Lepilemur > Lepilemur ruficaudatus. Next base: position 101,247 of record CAUYRT010014016.1, read on the forward strand.
AGTAACACTTTTAACCCCAGACAGAAGATAGCCCAAGCATCACTTACGTAGGCATCTGTAACATATTCAATGATCATTTCTCTAGCCTTAGCACTGAATACAACTGGCCTATATTCGCTTAACATACACCATTCAGAAGTTGGGGGAAAAAATGTCCAGAATTCAAAACACGTCCCAGAGCCGACAAACAGTAGGAAGACTGCTAACCGTTAGATTTATAGAAGACTGATGTTTTTTGAGCCAAGCCTGCTCATCAAGATCAACTTCAAGGGAATGGACCCACAATAACCAAACTGGGGGGTAAACAGGGCCAAAGTCCTCAGAGTCCAAACTGCCTGTGGCACTAGATATTATTGCAGGAAGGTGAGGGGTCGGAGATGAACAGTCCCACACTGCGAGGCTTAAGAGCAGCCTCCCGTGACTGAATCTATGAGCGTGACTCAACCAAGAGAGGAAGGCGGGGAGCACAGGAAGGAAGAGGAGAGGCAGAGGGAAGGGTGACCTGGGAGAAGAAGGAGAAAGCAGAAAGGAGAAGCAAAGTAGCCAGAAGAATGACCTCATCCTATCTCGAGTATGCAAGAAAACAAATGCATTACATGTCACATATGTTTACAGACAGAAATCTTCAATTCTGAGACTTGCAAGAATTATCAACTGAACAGTGGTGAAAGAAGTCTAAAACACATGACACAGGGAAATAAATGTTTGTGGGGCACCTACTGTGTACTCCATGCTGGATGCTAGAGTCCATAGTTGACATTATTCTCAAGGATGTAACGGCTTAGAAGGTTAAGGAGTAAACATGACGTGATGCATCAGGGACGGGTGAAATGGGCACGAGACACAGAGAAAGAGCACCTGAGACAACCTCGTTGAAGATAAGGCGGTGACAGGAGAGCCGTGTATTTGACCTTCCACGCAAGACAACATTGTAACAGATGTAATGGGGACTTCATATTTGCTGGAATGCAACTCTTGGCCACGTGTGGTGGCTCACACCTGTAATTTCAGCACTTTGGGAGGCTGAGGTGGGAGGATCACTTACCCTAGGAGTTTGAAACCAGCCTGGGCAACATAGTGAGACCCCTGTCTCTAAAAAATTTTTTTAAAAAATTAGCTGGATGTGGTGGCACGTGCCTATACTCCCAGCCTCTCAGAAGGCTGAGATGGGAGGATCACTTGAGCCTAGGAATTCCAGGTAACAGTGAAGTATAATCATACCACTGTACTCCAGCCTGGGAAACAGAGTGAGACCCTGTCTCTAACAAAAACAAACAAAAAAAAAGAATGCATTTCTTAGTTATTTAACTATGTTAAATAAATCAAAAATAAGTAAAAACCGATAAGTAGAAACTTATAGGATTTATCCAAAACAAATTTTAAGGTAATTGGTAACTTAAATTGGAAAGAGGGAAAACTGAAAAAAAACTTAGATGACATTTTTCTCCTTCCCCAGCTTTAAGTTCTAGAATCGTTCAATGTTTTGAGCAGTTGGTTTGGAAGTTTTGATGGCTTTTGCTTACAAATTAGAGAGATTTGCAATGTAAGACAAAAGAACTATAAAGATCTAAACTGTCCTTTCTGTATAATACTAAATTGATTAAATCAAGACATTTAACTTCAGAGACATACAGAAATCACTTATACAAAATTAATTATTATAAAGAATTTGATGGAATCTTCTCAACAAAGATTATTGCTATTTTTAAAGATATATTCATCATACAAGAGCCCTGGTCTTCACTACCAGGACCCAAGGATACTCTCCACCCAAGCAACGGCAGAGGGGTCTGACCTCTCCCTCTGTAACTGCCCATGTAAGGTTTAGTCCTGTGTCTTGGGGACAAAGAGACTGTCAGTGATTTCTTCCTTTAACATCTCACACTCTATAAACAACTGCAAAAGCAAAACAAAACAAAAAAATGGTTCCACTCAAACTACCATTCTCAATGTCTGCCAATGAGCATAGCTTACTTTGGTCTACAAAGAAACCAAAAATGCCTTTATAAAGCATTAGAATGTAAATACACACTCATTTTCCTTGGCAAAACAAGTGAAAACTACAATATTAATTCTAAAAGGGAGTTTCCTACTAGGTATTACCTACCACATCCACTACAGACAAATAGCTTTATTTGAAAATTTCAATAGATTATTGCCTTTTAAGTTCCTTTCCCAACTTAGTCAAACATTAAGTCTTTGTAATCAGACCAAGGGGAATATGAAAACAAGGAAAATATGAAAATCAATCACTTAAAAACTCACGACTGGCATATCCTTTACATGTTATTTGAACTATAGGGACTGTCCATGTAGCATTAACACACCCAAAACAAAAGCCCATCTCTATTTCCAAATAAAAACAAATGAACTGCCATATAAAAATCCAACTTTATAATCACTGCAAATTTATCTGATTCGTTCTATAAAAATGAGGAAACAGAACAAAACAAAAAACAAAAAAAACCCAACCTTGAAAAGTAAAACAAAGTAAGAACCTCACTTACCAGAAAGTTCCAATCTGAGCAACCAGCAGAGGGCGCACATGCCCCAACAAGAACTGACTATGGCTAGGCACTTCCCAAACTCATTTAGTACTAAGCCTGACCAAATCTGACAGGGGGGTGGGGGTGGGGAGGCGGCCAATCGGTGCCATTAATAAAACTAATGTGCTTGATTTGGGATTAGTAAGAAATATACGCAAATATAATTTATTATTAAATACCGACTTTAACAGAGATTTCTTAGCTGCTTCATAGAAAGTTGTTCATGAAAAGGAAGTAATTCTTTGCATAGAAGTGAGCTTATGTCAGTTTTCAAGGCCACTGTTATTTTTATAGACCTATATGACCTATATTAGGAGTTACCCGTAACACATGAATTTGTAGAAATAAATTAAATATTAAATTTGTAACAATACACATATTTTGGTGAGTATATTCTTTGCAAATAGTCTCTTGCAGTGTGTATATCTTTCCATGTGTCATATATACAAATCTATTAATTAATTTTTACAGCCCTACAGCAACCAAATATGTACCATTTTATTGTAAAATTGAGATATGTAAGTTACTTATTTTTCCACTGGTTTATGCTCAATTAATTATTTGTAAATTCTCTATTCTGGGTCTCTGTATTATAATATTTGCTTGGGATTACAGTAGGTTATGCCAGAAGAGTAGTACCTCACAGCTTGTATGAGCACGTACATATAGACAGGGCACTATTTCTTCTTTTAAGGAAGTTTTCCTATAAATGCAAAAGTCACAAATTCCTCCCAGTGCTTTCCAAACTTGTGATTTCAGAAACAACAGCCCAAATTGAAAAGAAAAAAAAATCTCATGAAAGCACCAAATTAGAATCAACAACAAAGACTATATTATTTACTTCTACAGATAAAAATTAAATAATCCACGTGATGTTCGACCTCTAAATTCAAATAGGTTAGAATAAATGGAAGGTCTGATTAAATAATCCACAGGATGTTCAATCTCAAATTTCAAAGACGTTTGAATAAATGGAAGGTCTGCATTTAAGTTTCAGGCTGGAATGCACGGTAGGATAATCAACTGCCACTTATCCATACACCTAAATGATCATTTCAACCTCATCACTACTCACCAAACAAAAACAATGAAGCCATGTAACATCTCCATCAGGTGATTTTTTTTTTTTTTAAGCATTCTCCGTAGACTTGAGAGATGAACTTAATTTACAGGCTCTACAAACCAGGTGGTTTAGGTTACATTTAGGTCACGATAAATAATACGCATCCTTTGGCCGACGTGGCTAGTCCATTTCTGCATAAGTTAAAATGAGGATGTTTTATTATTCCTAAGCACTCAATTCTGAAATGTTTGCACAATCTGTTAAGTCCAGGCAAATTTAAATGATTCTGACATGCAGCCTGCTAAGGCCAGTGATGGGGATAATGCCTCTTTACGTGGGTAAAATTATGTGGCATATAGGTCACCCTCTTAAGGGGAATCAACTGTGTGTCTCTTCTTTGCATTTCCACCACAATCCTTCATCCTGCAGCCTGGAGCTGAGAGTGAAATGCAAGAAAGGAGCCGAATGCTCAAAGCAAAAATCTGCTTCCAGGACAATCCATTATATCTGACAAGTTAAATGTTCCATGGTAGGCCATATGGCATCAGAGCAGGCCCGACGATGGAAGAGGGGAACTCAGCAAATGCATCACAATTAAGGGGTTTGGCTACAGACTTTACTTTGGATTACTTTATTTTTTTATCAAAGTTTAAATGCTGTCCTCCAAATTTTCAACTGAATCATTCTGATGATACCATTTTTCAAGAAGCCCCACAATTTCTTTCCTCATCTCCTGATGGTGGCTACTGAAATCTATAGGTTAAGGCAGATGCGGGCATTTTTATCAGAGGGAGTTTAAAAGAGGAGGACCTGTAGCCTCGTTTTTAAAATTTCAAGACACAGGTCTTATCTGTTCACTAGATTAGAATATTTAAATGAAGCTGATCATTAGATTGGAACATTTAAGTGAAATGGATAGAACATTAAATAAAACCAGTTTTCATTCTTAAGTCTAAAAAATCTTAAAAGCTGTACAGTCATAGCTGACATATTCCTGCTTCTTCTGCGGTTTATTTATTATCTATCAAACAAATGAATGAACTAGAATGCCTCAGTTGACTTTATCTCCTCTTAGCATGCCCCCAAAAAGGAACTCTGCACATTCTTGCTAATATCATGTCCCAGGGACAAGTCTTATAAGCTGTCTACGACACTCTGATTATTGAAACTGAGTTGCTGATAATAATAACATTTGTTGTTGGGGACAATGTAATGTAAATATTTGTACTTGATCAAGGTATGCATTTATTACATTAAAGCAGAGGGAAATGCAATTAATAAGATGACCAAAATAATTACTATAGCATGGTACACCACTTAACCATTCTTTTAAATAAAGAAAACAAATATTTTTAATTGTCCCAAAGAATTCTCACGGACGAACTGACCCTGCAAGAAAAGCTGACACAATTTTCTATAGAAGTGTACAAACTCATCTGGTCCAGTGGTAATTTTATCAACTCCCTCACTTCCTGGGGATGATACATTCTTGAGCAAGTTTTTTTATATATATAATATATATATGAGATATGTGTGTACATATAGTAATACGTAGGTTCTAAGCAATAATGATTATCGTTTAAGTATTAGCACTGGTTTGCAAACATGAAACTCACAATGATTAAGGAAACATGCGTGCATTTTTCCAAAAGAGAAGACACTAAGACTCAATTCCCTAAACTATTTTCGCTATCCATTTCTCCAGAGGGTCACTATTTCCCTCAAATGCACCCGCTTCTGCCTTAATTAAGAATAACATTCTTTCAAAGCACATATACACTTTATAAAAATAAAGTCTATTTTTATAGACTTTATAGTCTATAGTCATTTTGCTTCGTGTTGGAAATTAGGAACATATTTTTCTGGTGGTCTTAAAGTTACCATTTATTAATACTCTAATGTTATCTTATATTTGCATCTTACTTATTTTTGAAGATGAGACAACTTATTGAATTATGAAAGACAGTGTGTGGATTATGAATTGGTAATCTGCATTTTGTATTAAGAATCAATTATTAACAACTGTTACAACTCCTTGTATTTTATTAAGTACTTTCACATACATACTCATATGAGCTTCATCATGGTCCTGTTAGGTAGGTATCATAACTATTATCATTTATGCTTTCATTCTATATATGAGGAAAAAAGGACTCAGAGTGGTTAATTTATTTGCCTTAGAGCACACAGCTATGAAATAGAGGAGCCACAACTTTTGCCTAAGCCTACCTCTAATGTCAGCATTATCTTTTGTCATGCCATATCATATTACTTGAGGAAGTATGACCATCCAAAAGATATAGGTAAGCATTACTTAAAAATGCATGTATATAGAGTATACATTTTGACTTCCTACCTAAGAAAAGCAGTCAAATTTTTTAGTATGGTGTTAGTGCCCAGTTTGAAAAAGGAGCCAAAAATCCTATACTGGGCTTTGCTAAAAGGAATGATCACTTTCCAAACACACAATTACACTTATGCACACTTGCACGTTTATAAAATGTAGCCATAGCCATGCACACCTCAGCACCAATCGAGAGCAGTGGGCCATTGTGTACCATAGATCCTATTTCTGTGTATCCAGATCCACATTTTTATTACTAATTAAAATGTCCAGATGGTAAAATAACACCTGATCCGAGGGGCTTTTAAGTACAGTAATTGTCAATAGTCAACTCCTACATTGTTAACAAATTGGAAAAACTGGCCTACACTGAGTTTCATATACACTGTTTCCAAACCATTGAAGAAATGTAGCTAAAACTTTAATATTTCAACACAAAAATGCCCCCATTAAACTCTTTACAAAGAAAAAGGATAAAGATCTGACATTCAAATCATTACCATTGAAAGCAAGCTTATGGACTCCAGCAGAAAGAGTGTTGTATCATAGCAATACAGTTGTGTTTTACCAAGGGAAAAAAATCCATAACAGACAGGAAGAATAAGGTTAAGGCTATTCAACATCCCATCATTTCATGAGGGCCTTTCTGTACACCTTTTCTTTTTATAGGTTCACTAAATGAAAACCAATTACTTTTTAAATATAGTTTGTCTTTTCAAGTGTTTTTTTTTTTTACTTTACACCATCTATAGGTACAGATATTAATCATAAAACAAAACCTTCATTATCTCATAAGCTTTATAAAAAATATGGATTCCAGCATAACCCCTGAAATTCAGGATAGGCAGTGGCTCATGAATAATATACTTCAGGGAAATCACAAATGCTTTTAAAATGTTTAAGCAGTTACATCCTAATCCTAAGTGGATTCTTTTTTTCTCAAGCAAACATTTTTGCAAATATTTAGGCTGCTTTGATACGCAAATGTTCTCCCAAACATTCCCACCAGCCAGCCACTGAAATCCCTCCACAGACCCCAACCAATGGGAAAGTTTGCAAGGGAAATACCAGAAGCAACTCAATGGGAAGACTGGCAGGAACACTGGCTTCACTGCCCACAAACAAATGTTGATTTTGTCCCATCACCTGAAACAAAACTTTGGGATGTCTCAGTGAAACAACTACTTTAAAATTCTCAGTCATGGTCTGTAAATTCTCGTTGACTGAAGCAACAGCTTCCGTGAGGGTTAAACTGATCACCCACAGGTTTCCTATTTCAGAGTTCAATAACTCCAGTAAATGTAGTTTGTTGCTGGACAGTGAAAATCTCATCACTTTTATTAGAAAATGCCCACAGGAATTAACATGTGCAAACCAGGAAACAGAAAAAGCAGCAAATAATGCCATGACTTGGTCCCAAGTCTTAACAGGTATAACATGAGAAGAGCACTTTCAAATCTGTCCTGCCAAAGGGATACGCCAGGGGAGAAGATGCTTCTGAAGTCCCCTTTACTCTATTAGCATCTCAAGAAATAATTCATGAAAATGAAGGTTACCAAGAAATAAAAACAGGAAGGTGGCACATTCAAAACTCACTTGTAAATACAGCATGATTATACTTATCATGCATAAAAACCATCTCCAATCCTCCCTTTCCCTTCCACACTCTACTCCAAAAACGCCCTCAAATCCTGCTTTTGGAAATAACGAGATTCCTTGATAACAGGTCAACGAATCATTTTGGAAGTATTTCTCCAGTTCATTCAGCCACATAAGGCACCCAGAGGCCAGCCACACTGCAAACAAAAGCAGATCTCAGGATTCCGGAAGCTAGTACCATGCTAGGCATTACTTAGGAAGGTACGAGTTGGTATACATTTGTGAATTTGGTGGGAGGGGAAAACTAACAGTGAATTTATCAAAGCCAGTGGAACGTTCCGCTTATAAAATTAAAAGGATTTGCTGCTCAGCGACTAACCTGCTGATCCACACTTGCTCTTTCACTCCTGCCATCACTTCCTCACTTACATACATTAGAAGTGGTCAGAGATTTCATCAGATGTGGTTTTGACAATAACGGCAGGGTGCCTCAAGCCACAGATTTTAATTGAACCCCAAATACAGATTTGGGGGAAAAAAGAACCAATCACAGCAGGAAGCGCTTTAAAAGAAAAAAAGGGAACATTATCTTGAGCAGTTAGCCTGCACTTAGTTGTACTGTATGAAAAGAAAATAAAAAAGCTCTGTAAAATGTCAGAATTAACCTATCGTTTCAGATTGCTTACAGGTGAAATTCTACCATCTGGATGGGCAGTTTGCCCGCACAAAAAAGAAATAAACTGAAAGAGGGGAAGAAAAAAAAAAAAAAAGTAAAACCTTCTTCTGCCTGCTATTTTAACACAATAGATTTTAAAGGAAAGAGGACAGAGCCACCATAAGCTCCAGACATGGATACACACACATTACACACACGCATGTGCACACACACGTGTTCGTGTACAAACTGTGACAAAAGAAAAGTTGGAAAAAGCAAATGACTGAAATAAAATTCCGTTTTTTTGGAACTCTGAGAGTTTAATAAGGAATAAAAACGTAGTCATTCTTGATCACATACCAGGGAAAACAGATTTACCTTAAAAATTCTCATTAAATAACTGATGGTACTTTCTATTTTACTGAGATAAGTAAAGTAAGACCCAGTATATCAAAGTTTGCCTCCACCCTTAACAAGGCATATTTATAATCTTTATTTATGCTGGGCTAGCAACTTTGGGAATTACAATTTAACTTTAAATAAACAGGAAACTGCATCTTAGGAACTCCCAGAAGTTGTTTTTATTCATTTGAGAGTAAAAATGTTTATAAATGCCACAATTTATAAGGAAATATGCTTTTATTCTCCCTTCTTAATCCTTATATTGGCCTGTTTTTTAAACAACTGCCTCAGCAAAAAGATCTGCTTTAGTAATAATCATTTTTTTTAACCTAAAGATCAAATATGAAATCAGGTCAGAACTCTGGTTTTCTTTCTAACCTTGAGGGTCAGACAGAACTTTCAGTTTAACTGGAGGCTTGTATGACGAACATGTTACCAGGTTCACATGCAATGGCCATTTGTCAATATAAAGTTCACATTTTGAAGCTACACACAGAGGGTTTTTATAAATTACTAGCTCTCTGTCCTAAATACTTGTCCATATCTCTGTTCTGGGGTTTCTGGGTACCCATTTTGATTGTATGGTGTCTCCTAAAATTACATTTGAAAAACGACACCAAACCAGAAGTGTTGAGCGAGAGAATTATGGGAACATTCTCAAACTCTTATACTAAACCACAAAGGGAATACATTAAAAAGAAAAAGCACTAAAAAAACAACTATCATCCAAAAAAAAAAAAAAAAAAACCCACCCTGAATAGAGAAATCAAATACTTGCTTTTCTCGGGACCTTCTGGGTAGCACACGGAGGGAGGTACCAGAAGATCTAAGCCCAAATACGTGATGAAGAGTCGCCAAAAAGCATGTGGATGAGTAAACTGTTGTGGCTTAAATTTGCCAGGCAGAGGACAGAACACAACACGCTGGGGCTTGGCTGTCCTAACATGTTTTACTATGTAAATTTAAATAGTCTTGAAAGGGAAAAGGAAAGAAGGGAAAAGGTGGAGGGTTTTTGTTTTTATTTTCTTTTTAATATTAAAAAAAAAAGTTTGCCAGAAATTCTCATACTTGGGTCACGAATAAAATACTTTCATTGCCATTATTTTAAAAAAAGAGAATCTAGTTCTTAGGCTAACACTCATCACATGTTTCCTATGATGGAAATTTAGGGGGGTGGTTTAAAGAGTTAAAGACTCCCTACCATTAATTTGCATCTGGTGCTTTTAGTGTGTGTGTGTGTTTTTTTCTTCCCTGAAAAGTTGGCAGAGCTGCCGGTTTTCCATAATGCAAGCATTTGGGAATTGTGAGCGGAATGAAACCGATCCAATCTCCTGACTGCGACATGAATTTTCATTAATTACAACCTTGTCAGCAAAAGCATTATCAAAGCTGAATATGAAAATGCTAATGAGTCCTCATTTGCATATTTTTCTTTGTTGGAATGTCATTAATTATTACATTTTATGATGATGAATGCAGCTGTCGAAGCTCTCCGATGCATAATTAGCCATCAGAATGCCAGGAGCCGATCAGCATTTTTGGGTGAAAAAAAAACAAATTTCACTTCCACTCTCCCCCATCCCAACACCACCAAACACACACATACACGCAGACACACACCCACACACACACAGAGCCCTGATGACGACAGTCCTAAGGCCGGACTTTGGGGAAGTTGAAAAGGGCTAGGTTAAGGCGAATTTATTTTTGCTTTAAAATTATTTTGTTTTTAGCTGATAACGGTCTTATACAATAGAAGCAGTTCTTAATAAAAAAAAATCGTTATTCCAGCTTAATTAATGCCACGCTTAATTATAACACCATGATGTCAGCGGTTTTAATTAAGTATTGGCTCCGTTACAAAAAAAACTCCTCGCTGCAGTAAGAGTCACAACACACAGATTTGTGCAAATCATTTCTGCGATTTCTGGTCTTCTGTGGTCCATGAACTATTCAGATATTAACAGGCAGCATTAAAACTCCACGCACACACGCTTGCGCAGGAGAGCGCAAAGACACACACACACCACATCGAGCAAAGGGGAAAAACCGTACTTTCCTGCTACACGACTTGGACAGACTTTAGAGCTTACCTACTTGACCACTTTTTTGAGCTAAAGTGTAAGTGAAGATGACAAAACATAGCTCATCCTCTCTCAGCCGCTGGGAACGGTGTTTATAAGTAAAAAAAGAAAAACAACACAGAGCAGATGGGACCATTACACATGACCAAACCAATCAATCACAGATGAAGGGCCCAGGTGCAGCGCAGCCGTGCAACAACGCACCATTTCACAGTCTGTCAGACACACACACACGGTCGTCCATGAGTGACCCTCCTCGGCTCTCCCCGGACCTCATCTGGGGCGCTGCGCCCCTCTCGCCTGCCTACGCTCCAACTGACGTCTTCATAATCGCCCTGTCTTTCTATCTGCTTTGGCTCCTGTAAAGAGAGGGGGATGGAAGGGGTGGCGACGGGGGGAGGGGTGGCGGTGGCGAAGGGAGGGGAGATAAGGACAGGGGCTCACATCATTGTCACTTGCGAGGAGTCCAGTCTTCCTCCTTCTGCTACCCCGTGGCCCCTCCCTCCCCAACCACCATCAGAATCGCTTCTCTAACCATCATTAAGCTCATTAATTTTTAAGGGTGACTGCTTGGTTGCGGCACCCCAACTGTCTGCCATTAGGAATAGAAATTTTGTTTGTGAGTTGCTTGCCTGTGAGGAAGAAAGATGCTTGTCACTTGACAAAGTCACGATTAGACTGAAATGTTAGAAATTAATTAATTGGAAGCAGTAATACTTTCCATGACCCCCTCCCCCAAATTAGTTAAAATGAAACCCTGGTTACCCAAAAGCCTCTGAAGAGCCAACCCTGTCTCAAGATTGTGTGTCTTAAATAATTCCTGTGGCCTCTGGCATCCTCCATCACAAACTCACCCAGGAATCACTAAACCCACATGAAATTGTATATTTGCAAGGGTCACAAGCTTATACTGGTAACGTAACTGAAATATCAACTTAATCACAAACAAGTTAAGGATAGGAGTCCTGCTTTAAACTCAGAATTTCTAATTCACAGCCTAACTTTCTGTGGCTTTCAGCTTTCCTTTCTTAAAAACAAACACACACCACCAACAAACAAAAACTCAGGGAGGGAGAAAGTATCCAACAGAAGGAAATGACAGTATACACCACTGAAACCCACCTGCTACATTTGGGGGGAAAAAAAACTTCATCACATCACATCAGAAAAAATAGATTGGTTTTATTGATCCAATGAATTTTTTAATCATTTATTGTTCCTTAAGCCTTGGTAATCTATAACAGTTTTTGAGATCTTTTGATACAGCACAAATATTAGAAGGAATCAGCTCTATTTACTCAAAGTATTGAAAATGGATACTTTCCCCAGCTTTAGGAGATGATTGCTCATAAAAAGAGTGATTGTATGCTCTCAACAATTTATAATTTATTTTGCCCATTTGGAGATGAGAAGGAGTTTAGGAAAGCACTCAAACCCTATAAAGAACAACTATATGACTGCAAAATAGCTTAAAGGATTTATGTCCAAAAATGATCATGACATTTTAGGCTTTACCAGAAAATTTACACTAAGAACAAGAAAAAGTTAATCAAAATAGACCATACAATCCAGCCACTTTAAGGATTAAGTCAAGTTATCATTTATGTGCAGTTTCATGTAATGGTAGAAAAATGAAATAGAGTACAGGCTAAGTTGGGTGAGAAAATGTCCTACCTAAAATCTGCATGCCATTCCATTTGCAGGCAAAGGCAATTTTACAGAACACTAGGCAGATTGGATTCGTTGAAATGAAAGCTTTGTCTCTTAGTATGGGCCCTATCATCAATTCAAACATGTTCTGAAAATGGTTTGATGACGCACTTGTTTTTGGCTTTTTTTTTTTTTCTTTTGAGGATTTACTTTCCCACCTCTTTACCAATGAATCTGTCCTTCACAAACTTTGAAATATTGAAATAATCATGAATCTTTCTGTTCCCCAATGTATCCTATAATTTTTATGCTTAGTCCTTGTTAACAAGAAATCTCATCTCTGAACTCCAGGAAAAAAGCAAAAAACAAAAACAGAAAACATATTTATTAAAATCTTACATAGCTACATAGAAAAGATCACCTTGTGTTTTGAATGTGTATTTTTTCCCTCAAGCAACAGACTCTACACATTTGCATTAATAAATTTCTATTTTCAAGCTCAATAGAAATTGTAGTACAAAAAGCAGATGTGTACGTTGGGTTCTTTCAAATTAAATTTCCAAAAGCAGAGCCTATTCTCGCTCAAGATCAAAGAAACTAAAACATGATCTCCTCCCCCTTCCAATATAATTACAGAGATTTCATTTCTTTTGTTACAATGAGCACAACAGGTAAATCTTAAACCTGAAGGATAACGACCAGGTGCTACAGCTCAGCTTTGCTGGGTTGCTGAATCGCTCTACTCAGTGCCCCTGCTGTTTAAACTACCACTCTACAGGAAGATGGGAAATGCCTAATGCTGCTCTCTACGTTATTCTGGGAGATTTGTTTCCTCTTCAACATCAAGACTATGCAGACTAGTTCTGAGATGGACACAGCCAACTTCACAGGAAAGGAGGTCCACGTCCATCCTAAAACACACACGAAGAAAAAAAGCATCGCATTCATATGCGTCTTTAATTGGTAGGCTACCTAAAACCCCTTTTGGAAGTATGTGGGGTATAAATAATAAATAAATGAGGACTGACACTGTTATGAAATGTCATATTCTGGCAGTCCTGTGAAAGGACAAGACCCTGGGGAGGCAGAAGAAAGAGATGCAACCGCAGATCATCCAAAACCGAGGTTAGAAGGAAAATCTGTTCCACTTTGGAATGATTAGCATGATCTATTTCTTTGGGGAATAGAGGTAAAGACAGAACAAAATTTAAGTCAAACCCCACAAAAACAGAGAACTTTGGGTGAGCACACCCTCTAGGCTTAAACATCGTTGAAAGCAACCGCATTCTACATATGTATTTCCATCTCCCTTTTAAAAATCCTGGTACCTCATTTCGTCCTTTGCTGCCCATAGGCATCTGTTCCCCTCTAATTATTTGCCATTTAGAAAAATTCTGCTTAAATTCCTTGTGCATCTGTCCCTTGCTTAGTGTATATTTGTGATACTTAAATATGGTATGTGATATTAGAGTAGCCTTGCATATAGGTACAAAAACTTTTCCATCTCAGAAAAGTATTTCAATATCCTCTCCCCTACAAGGTACACACAAAGTAAATTCAATATTGCCAGGATTTTATGAAATAAATATATACTTCTATATACATCATACAAATACACAAAACATACAGCCCCATAGGCACACACACACCCTCAAAGATTTGGCTGGTAGGAAACTAAGTTTCTAGTGTGTGCCCCAACCAGTGTCTCCACAATATAAATGCCAGTAGTAATGTTCTTTCCAAAATATAGTTTTTCACCTAAATTTAAGTAGGTAGGGTCTCCTAGCTCCTGAATTAGCTTTTACTAATCTATGAAATGAAATACTATTGTTTTGCATGAAAATATCCTTATTTCAAGGACATCCATTCTTGAGAATACAGGGGGGAAGACCTTACAAAAATCAGTTTGGTAGCATCAAAAATCCCAGATCAAATAGCTTTAATTCCTTCCTACATCTCTTCTCTATATCCTTAGTTCTCTTTGCCCATTCCTCCATTCTTCAACCTTCTGCTCCTTATTCCTCCTTCTGTCATACTCCTTCCCTTAAAGAGGAGGCCCTGTATGAGGAGAAAACATTAGACTGGGAGCCTGGAAACTTGGCCTCTGAACTTAGTTTTGCCAATAACCAGTTGGATGGGTGTCTGTTTCCTCATCTAAACTGGAGTACATGACCCCTAAGCTCCTTTAAGGAATAGCGACTATTAATTATATTAGTAATAATAATAACGATTTACCCATGCCAAACACTTTGTAGCCCAGTACGGTGATTAACAGCACGGATATGGGAGTCAAACTGCCTGAGTTTGGATCCTCGATCCACCCTTAATGAACTGATAACCCTGGCAAGTTACTAAATATCCTGGTGCCTCTATTCTCCCATCAATGAGATAGGACTCATCATAACACATACATCATGCCGTTGTTGTAAGGAAAAATAAAGCAAGACACCAAGGGCCCTCAGAATATGTATTCATTCCTTATCATCTGTCTCCACCACAATGTGAGTTTCACGCAGAAAGGGAATATATTTTGTTCACCACTATATTCACATAGCCTAAAACAGTGCCTGGCACATGGTATGGAGTTGGTAAATAAGCAACTGTTCAGTAGATGAATGAAAAGACGAACAGACAAAGAACTGTGTTTTGTTCATTGTGAGAACCAACAATTCTAAGACAGACTATTAAATACTTATTAGGTATAATTTATTATATATGGTACTTTGTCCTCTGTGTCTTCAGGAAACTGACAATTTATTATTGGAATGAACTTAAGTGCCAACAGCTATAGTTATAAACAACAGAGAAAAAAAATCACATTAGAAGTATATAAAATGAATACTCTGCCATGTCAGAGGAAAGATAACTCCATTCTGGGGGATGGCAAGGGGAGTCTTTCTAACTCTATGATTCCACCAAGAAAACTCTCTGAAAATATTAACAGTAACCACTAAGTAGTTAAAGGCAAAGTTCTCATCTTTGATGATCAAAAAGACACTCCTATTCCTTTCTTCTTAAAAAAATGTGCTTGACATAGCTTTTATGACATCATATTTCCCTTTCCTCCTAGTCCTTGGGCGTTCTCGACTGAATGCCTTTCAATCTTCAGAGCCCTTCAACGGCGAGGCGCTAGGTCCACTGTTACTTAGGACTCCATCAGCAATCTCGTACCTTCAGCCGTTGACCCTCCACTCAGACATCTCTGAACTTTATACCATAAACCCAACTGCCTATTTGGTATTCTTCACTTGAATGATTTAGAATACCTTAATCTTAACAGCAAACTCGTGATCTTCTCCTTTCAACCTAGACATTTTCTAACATTCTTTGGAGTTTTACAGAAATTGAAGAAGAAATAAAGTTCCATTTCTTAAGACTCTCCTAGTTCCTGTGCTAGATGCACATAGCTCATTTAATCTTCATTACTATGCACTAAGGTAGACATCATTATCTTCATTTTTAGGAGAAATAAGGCTCAGAAAAATTATCTCCGTTTCATCACAGCATGGATTTCAGGCTACGTGGCTCCAAATTAAGAGGATGAATAGTGTTTGGTGTCAAGAAACAATCTTAATCCCTTAGTTTGAACCCTGTAACGTAGAAAGGGCTGCCACACTGTGGGCCTTCTGATTCACACTGGAGAGGGATTTTGGTGGGCTTGGGAGAAGAAGGGGATGATAGTCAACATTTTAATGAATAAAACCAGACAATAAAAAGAGGAACAAAGCTACCAAAAATAAATGTAAGTGTAAAAAAAGTAGAAAGTTAATTACACAAAAACAAGAATATTAAATACATTTTATCAATGAAAATTGACAATGATGCAAATTTTAATATATATATCTATAGTAAAAATAAGAAAATGCCAACAGAAAGCATATATGTGAAATAAATCCTTAGCAGAGTTGTCCAAGGTGAAACAACCTCATAAGTGGCTGAATCTATCTGATCAGAGATCTAGGCCACACACAATGCCAAGACCATGAATTTCATAGAGTTTCTTCTCTATTTTTCCCTCAGGGTTCCCTGCAGAAGTTGCAAATCCTACTACATTTTTGTACAACGTGAATGACTATGGACTATACTTCAAACCTGACTTAGGACAAAACATGTCAACTTCCCTCATAGTAAGTGATACTTTAGACCCTCAGATTGCTCCACTCAAAAAGAGACTTCCATCTCTTTGATGATACCTCTTAAAAATTCCATCTATTTAGCCAGCTCATCACTAAGTCTTCCTCAATCCAGGTGACTTGCCCCCCACCTCCAAAAACTGAGGATTTCACTGCTTAGACCTTGACATGATCTACCACAAACTATCGAAGCTTGGCTCACTCGGCTGTTCACAGGAAGGTTAGTGACAAAGGAAACTACACATGTTGACCTTAAATGTTACATGGTATATTTTTTATGTAATATTAATATTAGAACATTCATCTCCCTGTATCCACAGTTTTATACCTTTGATGTCTCCAGCTGTCAGGCAAAAATATGTTTCTGGCAGAGAGAAAAATACTTCAGGTACTCTTACCTCTGTCAATCACAGACAGATCGTGTTGCATTTTCTGGCTCACTGGAGAGAATTTCTCCCTTCCAGTAGTTGCTATGCCAAACTGACCGTGATTTGTTACAGGAAAAGACCATGAGTGTGGGTGGAGCAGACTAGATAAAAGGCAGTTCACCTTTAGCTCTCAACCAGGGGCTACAACCTTGGCAATAGGTATAATTTCCAAGTTTTCCACCAGCAAACCGGAAGACGTAGATGCTCAGAGCACAAGAATGTTTGGGCTCTCACTTCAAAAGTGCCACATGCCAGCCACAGAAACGTCCAAGGCAGATGCCCTCCTGAAGATACACGAGCAGCCTAAGATCACACAGCTACTAAGCAACGAGGCACAGGATCAAGCCCCCTGCAGGCACCAAATTCCGCGCTCTTTCTGTGCCTGGACTTGCAAAGACAGAAGAGGAAAGCAGCAGATAAAAGAAAATAGTGAGCGAAAGAGAAGGCGACTTGGATGTTTTTAACATTGTGGATGTGGAGGGAGACAGGATTTAAAAAACAGGCTAGAAAAAATTTACACATCACCCCAAAAGATTTTAAACAAGTGATCTATGAACCACACTTTGGCTGCCAGAGAGGTGATGATCCATTTGCACATCTTGAAGCAAATGGAAAGGAGTCAGGGGAGAGAGAGAAGATAAAGAAAATAGAAAGAGCTGTAGAAAAAGGTCCCAAGAGAGGCAAATTAAAATAGGTTTAAAGACGGAAATGCAGAGGATTGTCAAGAGAATGAAAAAGAGGCACATTTTCTCCTAAGACGTGGGGGAAGAAGAAGCCAGGTGGAGTTTAGTTGTGGCTATTCTAAGATCACATACCTCATCTTAAGCTACGTATCTGAGAAACCTGACATCTCTCCTAAAATTCTGGAACCCCTACTTCTCTTTGTTGTCATCTTCTTCCCTAACTCTTTTCTTCTCTGAGCGCTACTTGATCCTTTGAGGGTACTGGATTCTGACTGAACAATGGAGACCTGGAGCAAAGAAGACGGTGGCAGGTGGCAATAACAGAGAAAGATGGCAGGTCGTGTGGCCCACGCCTGTAGTCCCACCTACTGGGGAGGCTGAGGCAAGAGGATCACTTGAGCCCAGGAGTTCAAGGCTGCAGTGAGCTCTGTTAGCACCACTGAATTGCAGCCCAGGGGACAGAGTTAGCCTCATCTCTAAAATAAATAAAAAATAAAAATAAAAGTAAAAATAAAATAAAAGAGAGAAAGATGAGTTGGACCCAGGTCATCTCCTCCCGTAGTCTAAGGAGAATCAACATTGCATTGGAGGTCCTGGTGGGGTCTCCCAACATCCAACGTTTCTTTGATTTCAATAAATTTTACTGTGACACAAGCTGGGCTTCAATTTCATTCACCGACAGTGGGACAACTAAAGTCAGGGAGTCTTTCAAAGACACAGCACCTAGAGAAACAAGAAGACATAAGGAGCTACAGAAAGGCAGGGCTGGGGCGTCTCTGCAAGTCAGTACTGTGAAAGTCAGCAGGAAAGCTCAATTGGAAATTTAGGTTTTCGGCTTAAAATGATAATCCTCCTTTGCAATGCTGAACAGAGATTTGTACTTATTCATCGTCTTCATCAAGCCAGATGAGTGGCAGAGGGGAAGAAGAAAACTAAGCCCCACTGAGGACCTACTGCGTGAGTCAAATCTTACACTAAGCAAGATTGCACTACACAGTTTTGTGAAGTTGGCCTTGTTATCTCCATTCCATACACACAAAAAGGGAGACCAGGGAACTGAAGTGTTTGAGCCAGGATGCAAAACCTTATGAGTGAGCATGGAAGCAGGGTCTCCCAAAAAGGAAACAAACCAAACTAGATTAACAATCTATCAGACAAATCCCCCACTCCACAGATTCCTCCCCACTGAAAACATGTGCTGTTCTGATTCTACTTTAATTCTGACTCTCTAAATTGTTTCTAGGTGCTTTCATACCATTTTGCTCAAATTTGTCAAAGATCGTAAACTACTTGGGTATAAACACTGACCTGAATTCCACAGAGCAGTCTAATTCCAGGCCAGCAGTGTACTTGGCAAATGCAAGTCCTTACCAGATGCACATATTTCTATTAATAAAGCAACAGGTCTATGCTCATCAGCCTTACTTATCCCTTATTAAAAAATAATGATGATAATATTTTCCCTTGACTTTGGTGACTCTTAATTATTCTTCTTGTAAGTTTTTTTTTTTTACTATTATTACTGTGGTTTAGCACGGTGCTGAAACATATCTTTTTTTAAAAAAGGAAAAACAAAAATAAAAAGTACAGTAATCATTATTAGTGTGGTCATATCATCTCCAAAACTTACATTTATGTCTAATACATTTTACCTGTCACGTCTACCTACACTGTACAGGGAAATAAAGTCTACTGGTTGAGAGCACATGTTTCAGAGTCTGGCAGAACTGTGTGGAAATCCTAAACACATCAACAACCACGAGTGCTTCCTCTGTCCAGATTATTTTAACCTTCCTAGCCCTCACTTTCCTTATGGATAAAATGAGGATAATCAACACTCCTCACAAAGGGTTGGTGTAAGATAAAATATGCAAATAACTGTGTTTGGCATATAGTAAGGGCAAAATAACTAGTGGCTATTGTTACCAGATTAGGATAGTAATGATAAACATTTATGAACATGAGCAATAAATATTATGGACACTGTTGGACAAAGGTCACTGTCACTATTTAGAATTTAGTGCTAGTGGAGCACAGATTGAATTTGCTCTTACGTGGACAAGTAAGTTTTATACTTGTACCACAGATTGAAAGACCAGACCTTGATTTGGACTGTTTGGAAAATGCATGCCTTTGGTGATACGGAGTAAGAGACTAAAGAGCCATGAGATTAAATGCCTCGCCAAATACATCCAACTGTGCGTGCTGCTGCTGACAGCAATGTCTATGCAAGAAGCAGCTCACGTTTTCACTGTCCGTTATTTGCATTAAGCTAACAGGAAAAACATATCACCCCCATGGCTCCCAAGGCTTTTTGCTTTTGCTATAATATTTTGGTTCCAAGGGAGCCTCCTTGGTCTGATGACCTCTTCCCTCTGCACCTTTCTCTCTGTTTGTGTCTCTTATGTGCCCAATCATCCATGTGCATGACGATGACAGAGCCATTTCCTCTTCAGCTCTTACCCTTGAGTAGTTTTCCAATCCTTTATAGTCTACACACTTAAAGGCATAATTCCTACCCACTTGCAACTTTTACTCTAAAGGAAATAAAACTAATCAGGCTAAGACTGCCAGAGTAAAATGATTTTTTTCAAATACTTCTCGCACATGGAATAGTTCCATTCAATGCTCCTACAATTACAGGGCAAATGCAAATAAGTCTTTCTCCACTCAGTATGCTCAACTGCATTTCTCCTTTTGCTTCTATCCACTGACTTCTAGTATCCTCTTTGCTCTTTATTAATTATACCAAAAAAAGCATTCATTGTAATAAAAATTGATTATTTATACTAATTATTCTTGAGTGACAGGCAAATGTCAAGTTTTAATCACTATGTAGAATATCTGTTTGCATGGTAAAATTTTTAGATTTTTCTGTTGAGTGATATTGTTCAAATGCTCCAAGGAAGAATTCCGGTTCTAGCAATATGTTTTCAAAAGAGGAATATAGGACAACCCATACTGATCCCCCTCAAGTATTCTTATCCAAACTTTATAGATAAGTCCTCTATTCTTAAGGGGTATGTAACTGGTGAACTTGAAATACTGATTGTACTAAACTTTAGTACTTTCCCTCAAATGTTGTATGATTATTGGTTAGCCCAATGCCTGATACAATGTGAGTGATCGATAAATATAAATTATAGGTAACCTCCAACTTTCCCTGTAAATATATTGAGTTATGAATAAGTCTATCTGCAGTTATCAGCTCAGGACTGGGAATGACTTACAAAGTTATTTTTACTAAGTAGTCGTTGATTTGACTCAATAACACCAGCAAATATAACCATGATCTGTAACCATTTGGACTACCGGTGATACTGGCCCATTTTCAAAACTACCAGGGACATGTTTATCATCTGTCTCTCCTCACTTGAATAAAAGCTGCACAAGGGCAGGCGGTATTTTCTGCTTTGTTTCCTGGTGTATCTCAAGCGCCTGACACACAGTCAGTGCTGAGTACACATTTGCTGAATGAGTGTGGCTCGTACGGCCCGTCATGAGCTGGCTCCATGTACATGTAGGGCCTGCTCCTCACACCCTTCTTCTTCCAGTGCTCGGAAGGAGACACATAATCCTTTCTCTTACTTCCAGCCTTCTGCAGATCTGGCTCCCAAGACTCGAAAGCGCCTCCGTCCCATTCCTGTGCCAGCTCCCTCTGCCTGGCTGTGTCCTCCTGATCATTCAGATCTGAATGTAAATGTCAACTTCCCGACGACTTCTTCTGCGCTATGCCGCTCCTTGCTGGGAGCTCCCACAGGATCCTGTATTTCTCTTGGCCTGTTTACTACTTCCTGTGTCTTCCACTAGACAGAAAGTACTCTAAGTACATGGTAATAAAGAGTGTATCCCCGGCACCAAGCTGTGCAAGTGTCTGACACAATGCTGATTCTCAATAAGTATCTGAGGAGCGGGATTAATGAATATCTTAAGGACTGAATACTCACCTGTGAAAGAACTATAGGAAGCACATAGCGACATCCAGAAAAACTGATATTAATCGCTATATCATACAAAGTCAAATATGCTTGTAAACAATGTAATTTAAAATCCAATCAAGCAACACGTCATCGAGACTTTCCATAAGGTACGGGTATTTTTGGACCACTAACGGTGGGATATGCCTTCAAATAAAACTTTACCAATCAAGATTCTGTGATTAGAAAAGAAGTTCATGGGTAAAGAAATGGTTATTAATATCCTGAGAAATTATTTTACATGATTAATGATTTAACTACTTTATTCATTAAAATAAAAAGTTTAATTCTCTCTAAAGGTTACACTTTCAACTTCCCACATATTCTAAATAAAGCAGGCTTTAATATTTGATAGTAAAATGGAATATTCTACGATGTATGAACAAGTAAATATCTAAATATCTAAATATCTAAATTTCATACTTCCATAAAACACAGAGGAGCCTTTAACTGAGTTTTCTTTCTGCCTTTTAATTACACTCAATTAAACACACAAAATTCAACAGACACACAAAAGTCATGAAATACAAGATATGTGAAATCTTAGAGGTGAAGGTCTACTACCACAGCCAAAATGTCAACCGGGAGCCTCACCTGGGCCAACTATGAAACTGTGGCTTTGAGCAGCCTGGGGGTCCGATCTGCATCCGTAATGTGATCAAAACATTACACGTATGTGCAAAAACCCTCATCAGACAAAAACAGCTTTGTCGTTCCAAAGGTCATAGCACATGTAACCAAATATCTTTATTATCTACCTTACTGTTTTATAGATTAAACAGCAACAACAAAAAATTCATAACATCAAACTACAACAACTTGAACAACTCTGTATTTCTTTTATAGACTAGGTAGCCTTAAAAATCTTTTACTGCATAAAATAAGTCATACAAGATAGCAGATAATATTAGTAAGTGCAACAAAATCCTCCAAGTACTTGAGAAAAACATACTTGCCTGCAACCAATTTCAAGGCTAATTTCATAGCATCCTTACCTACTTCCCGAACCATTCTGCGTAAGGCAAAGCTTCCCTCCTTCAGTGTCTTTAGCGTTAGCTGTATGTTACAAGAAATGATAAATGGATGTTCTTTTTGAAATATTTATAGTGCTGACTTCCCTCTAATTTGGCTTGCCTTTCCTCTAAATTGTAAGAATCTATTAACATTTTCCCTGTAATACAGAAAAAATATCATTCCTACAACACATATACAATGTTTAAT
The DNA here is from genome assembly GCA_963574885.1 of Lepilemur ruficaudatus. Taxonomy (NCBI): domain Eukaryota; kingdom Metazoa; phylum Chordata; class Mammalia; order Primates; family Lepilemuridae; genus Lepilemur; species Lepilemur ruficaudatus. The sequence continues at coordinate 124,032 of CAUYRT010014016.1, forward strand.
TGTGAATCTCTGACAATGAAAGTCTGTCATTCATTATTATAGAAGCTAACTTTTAGGGCCATTAGATTAAATGTATCAATATGATAGATAATTGAAGTAAAAAAGAGATCATTTCAGCCCTTTCTTTCTCTCAGTGGAAATACGCACAATGTTAACATATTAAAAAATTATCCATTTTCTTTGACCTAAAAATTGTTAATTTATGGCATAAAAATATCTTGGCGGTAAATAATTAGGTGCTAAGTGGGTGATGACTCACTTTTACTGAGTGAAAAAGAAATAGGAGAATTTAAAAATAAGTACTTAGTTCAAAAAAAAAAAAAATCAACAGTTTTGGAAACTAAAATGGCAATTCTTTGAAGTGATGTGTAGGTCAGAGATTCCTGTTTAAATTACGGATGCCTGAATCCCAGCCCATACCTCCAAACACAAAATCTCTGCAGGTAGAGCCCCGGCATCTGTAGCATGTGAATGGCCCATAGGTCGCTCAGATGCACCACAAAGCTGAAGAATTACAAGATGTGGTTCTATTAATATTTCCTGATGGAATTCTGGAGTCCTGAGCGGACATCTCAAGAATGTCATTCATCAGATATATTTTTGTATCAGATATATAAGGGCATTAGGAAATATTGGGATAAAGTGATATTCAAAGCAAACATAGATGGAGATCTACCACAGCTTCTTTCTAGCATTTTCTGCCCAGCTTTCACTTCTACTTTCTCATTAGTCATCAGCACTTGCAGGTGGGGTTGCTGTTGCCATGTTTATAGTTGACTCACACATGTTAGTCACCTCCTCAATAAGACAGTAAACTCACCCAGGACAGGGCCCAAGTCTGAGAGTTCCCTACAGAGAGATCTATTCTCAGGGAAAGAGCCAAACAAAACTGCAACTAACTCTGTGTAAAGAATGGAAACATGAAAAAAGAAAATGCGACGTGGCTTAGCTGACCCTTCCGTGGATGAACTCCAGTCTCACAGCTTTCAGAGACACTTGAGCACAGAACAATGAAACACGAGAATCAGGAGCTCACGGGGGCCAGTTCTAACCAAAGGTCACCACCCACGGTCCTGGTGGGAGAGGCAGCACTGGAGATTAATTTTACTTAGAAGAGTTTGGGCCATGGGAACAATGGCTGTAGGACAAAACTGTGCGGTGGGTGCAAGTTTCTTCATCCCTCTCCTACACACTCAGAAACAGTGTCTCTGCAACACGTCTCATATTCCACTCAGGGGCAGCTGCTTCGGTAACATCGGAAGGTGGGAAGGGTGATCAGAGTGAAGTCCCCCCTTCCTGACAGCGTCTGCATTAATGACGACCTGAACGTAAGCTTCGAACAGTAAGCAAAGAAAGATTAATTCTGAGAAGAGAAACGGAAAAGCTTTTTTCATAAACTTGGTTTGCTGGGCCCTTAAATTGTCAGAGGTAACGAGGAAGGAATAAGGTAATTAATCCAAATGCAGACAGCAGTGACCAACCTGGGGTAGGAGATGGGTGCAGCACCACGAGGCTACACCCTAAACCTGAGGAAGTAGGAAAAAATGAAGAAAGGAAAAAGTGCTTTTGCAAGTACAGCCTCTCCCTGGCCCTGGCCCAAGGCAAGAACTTTGTTAATTCCAAAACAGCAGTAGGAGTGATTCAGGAGGTGCTGTAGGAGGATACCTAAATTTATTCATGGGCCACCTTTCTGTACCAAGACCAGGAATCATGCACAGAATTAAATCAATACCTAGCATGAGGTAGGGTTGTTTACATCAGTGAGGGAGAAGTGGCTTCAAAGACCCTTAGGACGTGTCTATCTTTTTCAGCCCTGTACCTAGGATCTAGTACAGTGCCTGACACTAAGCAGCATCCACGCAATTAATACTGGCTCAATCAATGACTCCATGATAAGACTTAACAAACACTTAGAAAACACTAAACACTGGACACAGTGGGGTAACTCTACAACACTGAGAGCTTGGGTGTGGGGAGTAGAGGTTTTGGTTATGCAAAGGCCACTTATGATAATTCTTTTTAAGTACATTAGCTTATTTCCTTTAAGGACAAATTTCAAAGGGGCTAGTCCAATAAAGTAACTAGATAGAAAAGAAACCCACAAAAATATTTCCAACCATTCTAAAAAAAGTTCGTTGTTTTTGCCTCTCCTTGCTAGCCTCTTCTACATTCTTCTTACTTCTTCAAGATTTTTAGGTGACTACTGCTAAGCATTAGAATTTTATTAGTTTTCTTCTTCTCACCCCTTGATCACCTGTTTCAGGAAAATCCTGATTTCTTTTGTAGTTCTTCGTTCTCCCTTGGGAAATTTATGTCTGTGTCTGGCATCCGTTCCCCATCCTCCTTTGTGAACAGTCAGGTGAAAAATTCATTTACTTTTTTTTTTAGCTATGTCTCTATTGTCTGTCAATACATTACGCATTCTATCTTTTCGAGGCTTAACAAACCACTTTTCGGACCTCCTTCTTCAGGTGCTTTGAGAAATAGCTCATTATTATTTATCATGATCTCATCGGTAATCTTTCTTCTTTTTGGCACTCTTAATTTGGGGATGTTTTCTGATATTCTCAACATCTTCCTGTAATCACGCCAGTCTCTCTATAACACTTGATGTCAACTGTGCCTCTTCCTTCAGAAGTAATTGCTCTGTGCTCTTCAGTTTCCCATCCTGTTAGCCTGATAGTTGGAATTTTCTTACAGTGTGTCTATTCTTGCACAGCATAACTTTTGGGTACCTGCTTATTGGATTTGTCTCTGAACACGCATGCCCGCTCTGTGTGCTTTTCCCTTCACTACTTGCTCCCTTTTTCCTCATTCTGCTTTATAGGGTCCAACCTTGGAGGCTGACCATTACATTTGGTTTCAAGGGATAGAAAGGGTGCAGTTCTGCCTATACACAGCCTGCATTTCTCAGTGTATGAATCAATGGCTCAGATAATATTTGCTAAGAAAAGCATCATCGGATGACCAAATCTAGTGCAACAACTCGTTAGGTCCAAACTCCTACATGTGTCCCAAATTTGCAAAACCAAATCAAGCTTCCTTGCTCTTTCTTTCCCTTCTCTAGTTTGACCACAGATTTGCTACAGCTTCTAGCTGGACTGTCATCATGCTCCTAAAATACTCTCCCATTCCACACTTCCAATCATATCCTTTGTTTCAGATAAAACTTAACCAAGAGGGGATTTACGTAAGTTTCCATTTGTACACAACGATAAACAGCTTAAGCCACGCTTAGTATAATCACAATCACTATTTTTCTTTCTTTATCATACATAGATAAATCACATTTTATCTGCCCTATTATTTCTCATGGTTACGTCCATATTCTAAGGGTCCTTACTACCCGATAGGCAGAATTTAACTTTGTTCCCACTGCAATTTTTGTGACCTTTAATTATTAGCCAGTATGAGCCTGTACCTGAAATGTTGAGTGACGTTTCTATCTCTTCTAAACTGAAAAGTCAAAGAATGATTATCAAGTAGTTATATTCTCAATATCAGGAAGTACCTCTATTTTCTGATCAGTGCTTATCACATCCATTGAAAATAGGAAATTGCATGTGGTATATGCATTAAAAATTATTTTTCAAATCTAAACACTACAAAATAGAGCAGCTTGAGCTATCCAGTAGATGCCACCAAATAAATTTATCATTTGTTATAATATGTAAAATATTATTATAATATGTAAAATATTATTATATAATATATAATTCTATATATTATTCTATATATAATACATATTCTATAAGTAATATATATTATGTAATAGGATAATAAGTAAAAAATAAAAGGATTTTGTCCCTCCAATGTGGAATAGACTAAGCGTGTGGAATAACAATATTGAGTAATATAGCCACCATCAGCAGAAACTCTTTGGCAGGCCACAGCATAGTGTTCATTTATGTGCTGCCCATTTAACCAAAAAGAAAATTATTATACCTATTTTAAGTAAGTGGAAATCCACACAAATAGAAAGTGACTTTTCTAGGATCACTAAGAAATTGTGGTGATCCAGTCCCATGCGCTAATTGGTAATGCTTTTAAGTACCACATTTAACTGGATTTTCTTACAGCACTAATGTTCCTCCACTGACACAACTTAGCAGGCAATGTATTTACAAAGCTATAATAGCCTGAAAAGAATTAACAATGAACAATGTGCAAAATAGTCAATTACAGGCTTAAACTTTAAACAAGCACTTACAATGAAGATTAAAAAAAAACTATCCTGGCTATTGGGTCATTTTCCAGGCTACTAACTACTAAACCATGTGCAGAACGTGCTTCCAATTTAACCATCCAGATTTTCTAAAAAGGCAGATAGCTTTGCTCTGCAGGCAGAATCAAGTTGGTCTTCAATTTGATTTTTAAAACAAACCAGTTGTACAGAAAACCACTAAGCTTCTTTTTTTTTGTTACAGATTATCACAAAAAGAACAAAAAGGAGAAGTAGGTTTTGTTTTAAAGACTCTGATTTGTCCACCCATTAAAATGAAAAATATAACCTTATTTTGGTTTGGAAAAGGGTGACAGAGAAATAAATTCTACAGCCCCATCAGTTTCTGAGGATTATTGGCCACAAGTCTCAGCTCTTCTGAGACATAGCATTGGCAAAGGGTGCCAATGCAAAAAATAACACATAGGAAGTCAGGATGATTTTTAAAAGCTACAGAGAAAATTTGAAATGCTTCCTAACTAATAAAGTACCTCTCAGGTCTTATAAATAATTGGATATAATAAAATCTGTGATTTCAGAATGGCTAGCTTCCCTCTTCCAGTGGTGAAGATGAAATGCATACACAAGGAAACGACCAGAACAGAAGCCAGGTGCATGGAAAAACTTTTGCATTTCCACAAATGTGTAAAGAACTTTATCACAGTACAGAATGAACACATGAAGTGCTGCACCCTTTTGGAACTCTAGATTGTAATCAGGCCAGAGTCTACGTAAGTCCTACACACTGGTATAATGAACCAAGATGGGTTAGCTTATTTAATGTACCAAGCATACTTCTTATGGACATGACCAAACAGAGGTACCTAAAACATGCTTTGTCCAGAGGGAATTCTGTAACTACAAACAGTGTGGAGGTGCCCCTGATGACTTATCACCACTGTGACATTTATTATGAAAACAAGTCAAGTTGACCTAACCTTGGCTTGGGTCAACCTGGACCTTGTATGAGGTGCCATTGCTTGGTTTTAAAACAGGTTGTTGCATACTAATCCAAGCCCTCTTTCTGATATACCCAGCTGATGCGTTCATGCCCTGCAGTAGAGCCCTGTTCTTAATACTCCCCAGGAGCTCACACATTGCTCTCCAGGGAGGTTGTTTGTCATAAGAACCATGTTTCTGAAAATTTGTCATGAGGCTAATTTTCATAGCCTAATATTTAAAGGCATCTCCTGGCAAACCCCTGTAAAGGAAAGTTACCTTTCAAACTACCCTTCGTGTTGACCCAAATGTTCATATAACCTTCAGCACCTACAACTGAACATCTGGCTCACCTTGTAATTTTCTGCCTTAAAGTTAGGTGTAAGTGAAAGGAGACCTAGGACTTTTGTCCAGGTAATTTTTAGCTTCTTGCTGTTGTTACTATTTGTTTTAGTTTTTTCTCAAAAGACTCAATAAGGTAGCCAGTTAATAATTATTAGTCAATGGCAACTTTATTCATCATCATATCCTATCCTGCCTGATAAATTCAGTTTAATCATACAACTCAGAATCAAGAATCATATTTGTTTCTTTCATTGGTCATAACTGCCTTAAGTTTTTTCTCTGCAAAGAATACTGACCACAGAGAAAAGAATCCACAATAATAGAAATAGCCCCCACTAACTCTTCACACCCCCTGAAATCGTAATAGTGAACATTTATTGAGCGTTTGTGATGTTCTTGATACCCCTCTATGCATTATGCATGCATTATCTCATTTATTTCATCCAGCAATCCTAACAGGTGGATTTTATAATTATCTTTAAGATGATTATCTTCTTCACAGATGAAGAAACTATGACTCAGAGAAAGTAACTGAGACAATGCCACCCAGGATTTAAACTCAAGAGTCCATGATGCTAAGCATCACGCCATCCCGCTTCTGGTATCAACAGAGCAAAAGGATAGAATCACAGCACATTGGACCAAAACCAACAAGAAGAAATCAGATAGGGAGGGACAAATAAATATGAAGTCCCACTTGACACAAAGATGTAGAAGCCATGGTTGTAAAGCAATTAACGTTAAAATCACTTAACGATTTTAGTGAACTATAAGCTCAATTTTCAGTCAATGCTAAAACACAGATGTATAAATGTAATCTTAAATTGAATTAATACTAAAAATGAGAACAGTTCCACTATTGGCCAAACTTGATCTGAAATAAGGTAAGTCTTGTATTCACCACTTGGACAGAAAAAAGACCAACTAGAACACATGCAGAGGAAGTACCAAGAATACAAAGTATGGTTAAACCATGTTCTATGATATTTTGAGTGTTTTCCAATGCTGTTTTTGAAGGAAGTGAGGATTATCATCTTTGAAAATGTGTGGAAAGAGAGACAATACATAATACTAGGTAGTTTTAGCCAAAAAAAAAGTATCTCAGGCTGACAGCTACAGAATTGAGAACTTTCTGAAAGTTAAAGCTGTCAAAATGCAATGAATTACCTTGTCAGTAGTATTTCACCAATGCACGGAATGACCAAGCAGACAAATGAGTGCCTGTCGCAGATTCATTCATTCATTTGTTCATTCATACATTAATCACAGTGTCATCTATGAGCCAACACCTAGAAGCATTTCTACATTAGGAGGAAAGCTGACGTAAATTGCAAAGGACTCAAGAAGAGCTCTAAATTTCATTTCGTTTTTAAGAATGTATGATGCTTTCCCAAAATGGTGTATAAATGCACTCTCTGAAACAAGAGTTTCATTCCAACCTATCCAAGCTAAAGAAAGAATGAAAGAGAGAGAGAAGATAAAGGAAAGAAAGGAAAGAGGGAGACGGAGGAATTAAAAATATTATGTTAAGGATGAGTGATTAAATGTAACATTGAAAATGACTACGTGATCAAACAAGAATTAACCAGTTTTCGTAAAGATATGTTTGTAGGGGGAAAAAAAGAATGTGCTAGAGGCTTTTTTTTTCTCTTTAAGATCTGTAGGGAGCAAAATAATTAATCAGAAAATAGGCTCATCAGTTTTCTCTCTGGGTAACTTATCCATTCCCATGATTTCAACTCCCAAATATAGAATATTGCATGCCAAACCTGCAATCCCAATCCAGAATCACAAATCCTTCCGTCCACAGACATCTTGGAAATTCATTATGTCCAAAACTGAATTTACCACCTTCATCCCCCATAACCTACTTCTCATATTCCACATCTTAATGAATGGTTCTGCCATCCACCAGGTGGCCCAGGCCAGACACCAAGAAACCAAGGATGACCCCTCCCTTATCCATCAGTCACCAACTCCAACCACTTTCCATCAATTTAGTGTCACTCACATCCACGTCCTCTTCCTCATCCCCACCGTTCCTAATTCAGTTCAGTGTTTCATCATTTCCCCTTGGAATTGCTTTCATCACCTAGCCTCTCAAGTTGCGTCCTAGTCACAGTTGCTTAAGTGATTGTTCTAAACCATAAATCAATCAGATCACTGTTATCCTATTATTTAAAAACCAACCCTTGAGCAGTTCACCACATGCATCATTGAAAATTCAACTTCTTCCACTACCATCCAAGAGAGACCTTTCATTTTTCTGGGGCCAGGATTCTATTCTGGCTGCACCTGTCATCCCTACTTCAGTTCCAGGCTTCCTGTTCTATCTGCTAGCTCCCACGGCTCTGCACAAGCATCTCTACCAACTGGCAATTTTCTTTCTACCTGGATAGTTCTAACTCACCTTTAAGACTCAGCTCAGGCATTATCACTTATACTATAACAAAATTCATGTGGATTCATTCAATGGCCATCCCGATCTCCCTTCTCCTTTGCCTGCCTCTTGAGTCAGAGACTGGACTGATTCTATAGGAGTTCACTTCCTCAGCCTCCCTCGCAGATACGGATAGATGTCTTCTATGGGTTTGGCCAACGAGTTGTTAGCGGAATCCTGCTTGAGGCCACCAGTTTCTGGGAAATTTCTTTTCTCCCCTGATGGAATGAGATTCATGCACGGATGGATGCTACCCTAATCTCTGCTTCCCCTGCTGCCTGTCGGGAACTCTGATGTGCTGTCTGAGACTCAACAGTCAGCTTGCAAGAAACGCAGGATGAGAGAAAAGGCTGAAGAATGAAAATCTCACACTAAGGAGGGCAGAAAGGAAATATAGCAACACCGATTCGCTGAATCCACACAGGCAACCTCCTGCCCTCCTTAAGTGAGGGGGTTAAAAACCTTTATTTGCCTAACCTACTATTATCAAGTATTCTATTAGTTGTAGCTGAATACATGTTTAACTGCTATTGCACCTCTGGGAACTCTTTCCATATTCTCTACAATTCCTGCGGTGCAGGAGTGGGTAAGGGCAAAGGCTTTGGAGTTCAGCAGACCTAACTTGGAATCAGGGTTCTGCCACTCACTGGCTACACAACACTCGGCAGATAACCTAACTTCTCTGATCCTTGATTGCCTTCTTTATAAAATGGCAATGCCAATGCCAAACAAAGAAGTTTATTGTAAGGTGTAAATAAGATGATATGCGCAAAGTACTTAGCAAATACCTGGTACCCAGTGAGTACTCAAAAGTTGTAGCTATTATTATGAGGAAGCCGATGGTTGGGTGCCCCTGATAGGTAATCCAACAGCACCAGCACCCTGGGCACACATGCTTATCTCCCTAACACCCTGAATTATAATTATCTGATATCTACCTGGTTTCTTTCTTAGAACATGGGCCAAGCTGAAGGCAAGAAAAGTGGCATGCCACCAGCTAGTACCTAACACAGGGCCTCTGCACATCACAAGCTTTCCTAAAGCACTTGCAGGATGAACGGATGTATGAATCAAAGACTCATTTGAGTGTTGAAGTTTATCATTTTGGTCGGCTTCTAGTATAAATGGAATTCATATAGATGGCTTAAAAAATACATATACTGAGGACCACATGATTACAGACATACCAATAACATGCTAATTTTATTTACCGAGCAGCCAATGAAACTTTTAAAGCAGTACGATACTCTGCTTTGCTTTCACAAATACATCATTTGCCCTTTCCCTCACTGCTGTAAGGGAGCACTTCCTCTGTGTCTGAAAATCAAGACAGCTAAGATATGAGGTGCAAAAACCACTCACAAAACAGCCAAGCCAGAAACTGAACTTGGGATCCGTTTCATCTTCTCTACCCGTTCCAATTTAGCCACTAGAAAAGGCCCTCACTGTGAATATCTACTTGTGATGAAGTTATGAAATGAACAAGCCCATTGTTTTCTCAGGGAAATAACATGGGGGCAGGGTAGCTTCTTTGACAAGTTAATGGTCTCCAAATATTAAAATGTATGAAAATATGTTTTTTTTCTAAGCAGTGTTTTGCCATCTATGGTCAAATTCACAGAAAGTAGTATTGTCTAGGAATGCTCTTTAAATGTGACAGCTAAAATAGGTTATCTAATCACAAGGACCATGGAAGATAGTATTTGATATAAAAACCAGTTCTCCTTTAATCATGACTATTTTTCACATATCCCGGGAAGACTACTTTTTTGTAGGGGGGAAATACTCCCTCACAGTAAGGAAAGGTGATCTGCTCTGATAAAACCTTAACAGGTGCTGAAATTTATATATTCTATTACATCCTTACAAGCCTACACTAATTATTAATTATCCGCCTAAGTGTACACTACTTTACACATCTGCCCCTTAACTAGAGCACTCAGAAAAGCCATTGTACGTTGCCTAACGGACCATGTCTTGAACAGCTAAATGGCCTCACAAATGCAAGATTTTCCCACATGTACACTTGCTGGTGTTAATGCAGACCCATTGCCTACTCAAACCAACTGCATTTCCATAACCACGCTCCACCTTAAGGAACACGGGTAACTCAGGGAAGGCATCTATCGGTGGACAATATCAGCAGATTAGAGCCAATTTATAAAACAGCTTCTTTAAAGTGTTCACAAAGCACATTACTGTTTAGCTATTACAATTGCAGAGATAGTGAGCACTCTCTTACTCCGTTCTGTGAATATTTTAAAGAAGTCACATAGAGGCTTCTTTTTATGCCAGAGCAGGTGTGAACTCAATTCCACTCTTAAACTAGTATCGGCTCAGCTGAGAGAACGGCCGTAAATTTTTATTTCAGAACCAAATGAAACTCATGAGGGTAAGGGGCAAAATCTCATTAACTATTAAAACGCCTTTAAAAGACTGTGAGCAAGGCTGCTTTCTTTTGTTTTACATTTAATGGGTGTTCGAACTATACCTAGGACTTTGCAATGAATGGAAAATACAATCACACGAAAGTATGTACATTTAGAATTGTTTTATTTCTGAGGGAACAAAAAATTCCGAAGAGCGCTCCCTCTTTCCCTAGACCACATCTCCATGAGTCAGGTCAGGAACAGAAACAAGGAAACTGACATTAAAACGAAAAATGGCTTGTTCAAGATCCAAAATGATCATTTAGTAAACTACTGGTTAGCTTTTTCCCGTAACTAGCTAGCAGAGATCACCCACAGCTACTGAGGCGGTCTGCCAAGATATTTAAAAGGTTTGTGCTCACTGCATCTCAATTTCCAAATAACATTTATGAGACGATGAAGAAATAAGAAAAAGGGAAACTTAGGCAATGAAAAAGTGCACATACACAATGCAAAGTATGAATTTATTCCTGTCAGGAGACTAATTGCTAAAGCTTCCAAAAATATGGATATCAGGCTCGTTTCCAATTACTCTGAAAGTTCTGAAGGAGACAGGGTCACTAATAAATTTTCCTCCATGATTTGGTATTGCCCAATTTAGTGCAATCAGTTACACATAAAGAGTTTATGCTTGCATCCAAAGCATTCAGATTTGGCTACTGAACTGTTAAGGGTACAGCTTGGTCTGAATAGCCACGGTGAGGAAAAGGCATGAACAATTAGTAACCTAGTAATTTCAGAGACTCAGGCAGCCAGGCCAATGCTGATAATACAAGGCTAGGAAAATCATACTTTGTGATCACATTGCTCTAAAATTAGCTTTTTATGTGTCTCTTTCTCTCTCATCCTTTATTTCTTCTGTCTCCCCCTTCTCCACCAAATGTTATCAGATAGTACACACTTTCTATTTTCATTCAGCTTTAATATGGCCCATGAGGGGGTGGCATTTAATTAATCACTTCCATATTCTGCCAAAATTCACTACATGATGCTCAAGTTTGCATATCACTTTTGCCAAGCTGGTCAGACCCAATAAACGAAAAACGGGCTAGATAAAATAATAGTCAGTGTAATAATAATTTGCATTAACTGAATTTAAGAGCCAGGTGGTTTTCATGTTATTTCATTTAAACACAGAGCACCTACTCAGATGAGAAGTTCTACCGTAGCACTAAAGAAACTTTCCCAAGGTCACAGAACTAGATGGTGGTGAGCTGGTGGTCAAAGTAATCCCCAGCTCATGACAAAGCTCTGGCTGGGTCTACCATCCACCATTTCCCCATGTTAGGCTTTTTGTGTTTTTTTCAACTTATATGAAAGCTTTGAATGTTTTATTTTCAACATATACAATATAACCGGCTGTATTTTATACTAATCTCAAATACAGCTTCCTCACCATTTTTTGCTATTAATAAACATATGTCATGGAATTTAGGAGTGATTAATAAGCAATCATCGAGAAGATGGAAATTGTTTGAGCTGTGTCTACTTAAGCACTTAGAAATAAATTTAATTTAACTCAATCTATGCTTTGTGTATTTTGCAATTGTGGGTGCCTAGGCCTGATATTCTGCAAAAGGAAATAAAATGAGATCCACTGAATATCTCTGTCGACTCAAAAGTAAAGCATGGTTCCTCTGGATTCAGAAACTCTTGAGAGGGAAGGGAAAGAGGGAATAAACCCACACAGAGGGAACAGTCTACGCCAAGCTCCTCTAGAGAAGAAAGAAATGAAGTGGAATAGGACTACCTCCAAGACATTCCCAAGAACATGGGAGGTCTTTGGAAAAGTATCTCCTTAACACAAAACATCTACCTAGTTGTAAGCTCCATTATTCAGATGGCCTTCAAAATAAGTGAAGAAATCGCAATTTGTCAGCAGGTCTCCTAGAGTCCCAGGGGTCCCCAACCTGTGGTGAGCTGTATAATTATTTCATTATATATTACAGTGTAATAGTAATAGAAATAAAGTGCACAATAAATGTAACGTGCTTGAATCACCCAGAAACCATCGCTGACCCCACCCCTGGTCCATGGAAAAAATTGTCTTCCATGAAAACAGTCCCTGGTGCCAAAAAGGTTGGGGTCTGCTGCCCTAGACTCACCACTCAAACAGCAGAGCCAGGCATTCTTAGCCACGTATAATAATGAAACCCGAGAACACTTAAAGTAAAGGCAAATATTTCACAAAGGGGCACATCTGAATTCTGTCCCCAAAGAGGTACTTATTCTATAGGATTACTGTTTTTGTGGACTGGCTAAAAAAGAAACCTTTCCATTTTGGTCCTGATGTTTACAGAACGGAACATTCCATACCACTTCCACCTGCTCGTGCCTTCTGTTCCAATCTCATTAGAAGGTAAAGGTATTTTAAAACTGCTCTCACCCAAGACCAAAAATCTATAGATTTTTCAATCCATACCCAGACAAAAAAAAAAAAAATGAAAGACTATCAGTGCGTATCCTTGCAGTGCCATAAGATAGCAGTCACAGAGCAGAACGCATTTGTTATGAAGCGTACCACGTCACTGCACCGCTCACAGTGACCCTGGGAGGGGCACGCCAGGCCGGCATTACTGTCCTCATCTGAGAAATAAGAAAGTTGGGGCTCACAAGAAGTTTTCCCAGTGTCTCATCACCATGAAGTAGAAAAGCCAAGACTAAGACTGAAGTGACCCCAAGAGCCCTAGAGGCAGGTCTCTTAAGCCATACAGTGCTTAAAACTGAGTTCCTCCTCTTCTTTGGTCCTAATGAATGGCATAATGGGAACAACAACAACAAAAATCTTATTTTTATTAAGGGTGAACATAGCACTTAAGGTAGACACATAACTTTCATGGGTGTCAGGGTCACAGATCCCTTAACCGTACTGTTATTTCCAGGAGCCGAGGGGCAATGAGAGTTTTGAGAAATGCAAAGTGTTTAATAATCCCTGCCCTGGGATCCAGTCAAGAAGGGTACCAGTTAGTTAAGTGCATGCAAAATTCAAAGAAATCATCTTCTCAAGGGAAAACTTAGAGAAAAACTTTACTACGAAATAAAAACAGGGCTGTTTATTTCACATCCTGCTTCCTTTTAATGATAGATGGTCCTTCCCCTGCCTCTCTTCTCATCTGCCTGATTCATGCCACGGTATGTTCAACAGGGTTGGGAATAGATTGGGAAACTTCTGGTCAAAAGTTGGATCCTGTTCTCACAATTTCATGCAGTCTTGGCATGTTGTCGAAAATTAAATGTCTTTTAGTCGCACCTAATCCGCCAACTTAAAAATCAACAATACAATTTTGTACATATTAAAAGAAAAGAGAACCCCCCCCCCACAGGCAGTGGGCATTCTTGTCTGAGTGCTTCATGGTGACATGGCAGGCTACTGGAGGTAAGTTCCCAGGAGACTGTTTTGGGCAGTGGTCCAGGGGAAAGAAGATCTCCATCTGTCACTTGCAGTGGCACGTCCCAGGACCGTGCTGCTCCAGGAAGCCAGGTTTACTGTGAATGGGTGCAACAGGAGACTGGAAGAGCAGAAACGGACCAGTGGCTCTTCCAACAATCACCAAAGGGAGTGGAGACAAGGCTAGTGGCTGGAGCGACGGGCCTGTCTCATGACCAGGGTGCCCTGGACAGGTTGGCGGAAAGTCAAGCTAGAGACCTAAAGGAGAAGGTTCTGTCTGGTAATACCGACATTAAGAGGGTTGACTTTGGCTGGCTGCTGCCTTGCTCAAAGGATTAGGACAACGAAGGCACAGGCCATGAGAGTGAAACGTGCAGAGCGTGCCTCTAACTCCTTTATCCCCTGCAAGACCTTCGTGCCTGGACCTTCTCCACCTTCCTCTTTTCCATGCCTTTCTTTCTACTCCACGTCTCTTTGTCTTTCTAATTTGCTAACCAGAATTTAGAGTTGAGACACATTTTTATATTTTGTTTATTACATGAAAGGCTGAGGCTTGTTCTTCATTTTCAAAACTGTTATATAAAAAATTATACGTTTTTTCTTAAAAAACTAAATTGTGAATTGAACACTAGGTGGGTAAGCCCAATATGAATGCCCAACTCCCTTCTCTCTTAACTGTTTCCCTGGAACAGGCTGCAGCAGCTATTGTGCATTCCCATCCCCACCCCCACCCTCTGCAGCTGGCCACGGCCTGGGACACGGGGAGGTGGCATACAGGGTGGGGGGGAGGAGATACTGCTAAACTCACCCTGCCCCTTCTTTCTCCAGCAAACCCAAACTTGACACCTGAAGCTGTGACAATCATCTTGAGACAATGAGGGGAAGAGCAAAAGAATCCCAGAGCCACCAGCCCTGACACTGCTGAGCTACCAATTCCAGCAGCAGCCTACCACGAGACTTTGAGAATGAGAAAAATTATTTTTAAGCCACCATTAGTCACATTTTCCATTACTTCCGAGCAAAAGCATTCCCTCCTGATACAAACAGCTTTTTACTTTTGTGTAAATCTTAAATGATTTATTTTCTCTTAGGGTCAATAAACTGTCTATGTAAAAAACTCCTCTTGTGATGTTTAGAAGACCTGTACATCTCTGTTGGCCAGAGTTTTCGGGTAACCTTTTTCTGATTATCAGTTCTTCTAAATTTTAGAAGACCTGGTTTAGTAAACTTGGTTTGACCATGCAAGTGTTTGAGGATCACAGCATTAATTGTGATATATCACAGAGTAGGTGGCAGAATGGAAAGGAAGCAAAATTGATGAAATAAGGACCGAAATGTTCACTAACTGGACAAAAGCAAATCAGTTTAATACTGCAAACATACCACTTTTTTAATGGCCTTTCAAAATATTATTGGTTTTGCTTATTTACTCTTATAAATGAAATAATCTGCCGTTTATTGAGAACTGAAACCTACCACATTGTAACATGACCTGTTTCCTAACAGGAGAATATTCTGTGCAGTCAAGGATACAGTACTACAGAGTAAAAACTGAATTTCTATATGACTGGCTATAGTAAGACATTGGTCAAACTTTAATTTATGGGCTTTTTATTGAGAGTTTAAACCCTATATGTTGATTCCCTGATTCATTCCACAGTCATTTATTGTGGTCTTACAACTGTATGCCAAACACTGGCCTATGTGTAACACTTTTCTCCTCATCATTCAACTTAATGAGTTATTATTTCATCCCTGATCTATCCAATGTCTAAACTACAGATCTGGAATAAATTGAGGTATAAAAGAAACATTATTTGAATCAGGCTTTAAAGAATTACATTTGAGAAACACATCACTAGCAAAGTTACTTGAAAATGTTCATAAAATAGAGATGAATGGATTAGAAAGAACAATAAAACATCTCTAAAGATAAAATACAGTATAAGGATAAAATGGCATATCTAAAAGATCAATGGACCATTAGGTGAGAAAATTACCTCCAAGATCATCTAAAGGGCTGTTCCTCACTCAATCTAAAGATGTGAAGACGACCTGACCGGAGGACCCACAGGCAGTTGTAGCAAAACAGAGAGCAGGAAACTCAGTTCTTCTGACTCCCAACCTTAGCTCAACAATCAGGATTAATAAAATCACCTGGGATGACACTCAAACTATTAATAGTCCTCTTTGTTAATATCTCTAGAGACATTCTAATTTTAGCATATCACAATATCAAAATTCACAAAGAAAGTAAAATCAAGTAAGACCACAATTTAAGATTTGTTCTCTTAAGAAATTGCTTGCACCACATTATCAGCCCAGCAGATAACAGACGACATCAAGATAACCCCAAGCGGAAAAGTGCTGTTACAAAGCACTAACAGTGCACAAAGAGATGTCCCGAACCAATGAACTTGCAAGCAGCCTGCCCATATCACTGCCTAGCTTCAGAGCACTTTAAAAGTGAATTAAAATTTCTAGAACTGCCATCTATATTCACAGTTCCACTCTCATGAAGTTGCTAAAATCATATGATTTATGGAACTTTCAAACATCAAATGATCGCCGTGATTATACAGATTTTATTATTTTGTAATATTTACATTTCTGTACAGAAAAAAACATTCAACCACGAGGTCAAGTAAAACCTTACCCATGCTTTCAAAACATTACGTTTCTTTACGGTCATGGTTTTCCTTTGTACATTAAGGTTTCTAAAACAGTTTTCCTAGAGCTGATTCATTGGATATTTTCAGTTTTACAATGAAAAGAAAAACTCCCTACATCAGTATCTACTCACATTTGCCGTTTTACAAGAAGACTGTGGCACTCGCTTCTGCCACTGGGATTTGAAAACACTCACAACACTTCACCTTTATGCTGGGCTAAACTCAGGGTAGCCATAAACACTCTGAAGTAATACAAACCTAAATATTCCTGCTAGGCAAACGGAGCAGTGGAACCGAATTATAATGAGCTAGCAGCTGTCACAATATGACCACAGTAACCAAATCAAAATATCAACCGCTAACCCAGATGAGATTCAAAGGTCATCCTATAAGCCAGCAGCTTTCTTCAGTTCTGCCTGAAACCTCAATCTGATCCTGCAGTAAAATGTTCCACTGAGCTAGATTAGAAACCAGTTACTCTATGGTTGTAAATTATTTAGTGCCCTGGTAGAATGCCGCTAGTAGGAACAGAACCAAATACCACAGTAAGGAAACTGAACCATTCACAGTGAGACATGTGAAGGCTCAGCAGCCGATGGTGAACTCAGCTGTACCCAACTGTACAGAAGGATCACTTTTCACTCCCTTCAGTCACCAATCCACACATATAATCTTATCAGGCAATATGCTCACTTATCCTCAGTCTGGTTTTCAACTGAAGATCTGGAACAATAAAAGGAAAATGCACGCTTAGATCTTTCCTTGGATCAAAGAGTTTTAGCTAGAAAATGGTCTACGACTGTAAAAATGTTTGGACAATTACCTTCAAAAGTTTAGTGCTTGGCAAAGGGGAAAAAAAAACAGGAATGTTAAAAAAAAAAATCCATATTCTATGTACTTCTTGCCAGGATTTCTGAACTATTCTATAAGTTGTCTTAAAAACAAAGGTGTCAGACTCATGGCCCCTTTTTCCTATTCGCATATTCTAAAAGTGACTCAACTGACCGCCTATGAGGGTTTAAGCAAACTGTCTAAAAACTGCAGTGAACAAGTTTCCAACAGGTCCAGTATACATGATTATCATTAATAAGGATATATAGTCACAAGGAAGAAGTGATTGGTTTTCTCCAGATACAAAACAGTGCTTGGAATTTCATCTAAGATAAACTGCAAACTGGCTTGTGTCTACCCAATGAAAGCAATGAATGAGCACTTCGTAAGTGCCAGGTAAGGGTATATGAATTGGTCAGTGTAGGCAGACAGCACTGAAATCTCTCAATCCTGCCAACACCAAAACAAAACCAAAAGGCCATTCACACCTATTTTAAACAAAAATTTAGGAGCTTGCTTTTTGTTTACTTTAGCTATGTTTTTCTTTGAAAGATTTATACGATATCAACCACTAAAACATTGTATGACAACGATAACTACAGACAGCAATGAAACCAGCAGAACTACCTTCTAAACCAAGAGGTGTCACTAACTCTTCTAGCACAATAGGCACATTGTGTGCACATGTACGCATGCATGTACAAGTGCACACGTACATCCATTTATTTTTACTTTAGAGATCCACAAACTATCAAATAGAGTATTATTTTTCCAATACACAATGCTTATTTCTAAAAGGATAAATTAACAGAGATGGTCTATTATGCTTATAAATTATTTCTGTTTTGCATAAATTTGAGATACAGATACAAATAAGCTGAGTTTTGGTATTTCAGTGCTAAATAGAAGTTTTATATTACAAAAACTCTAACATTTATGCAAAACCATTTACGTGAAATCAGAAAGTTCAGACTTATAACAAACGGTTTCGTTACCATAAAAGTTTATGAGCAAATATGTTAACAATGCCTGTATCATTTCCTTAAAATAGTTTACTACCATAAATAACAAAACAAATAATTAATAACTCACTCCCAAAAGGAGGGAGTGGTACAGTGCTTTTTTCTTTCCTCTCAATAAAGTCTTACTAAGTGAACAGTTTACAAAAAAAAATCAGGTCATCTGCAGTTAATAACTCGTTCCCGTAAAATTGGTGTCACTTATTTCTGCAGCAGACGCCTAATTCAGTCACAGGCTTGATTGATTTGACAATAGAGAATCTGCTCCAATAAAGTGGCTGATTTATTTCTGATGCTATAGAGCTTTTACCCTAATGTGACATCACAGCAGAATTAAGTCTTTGAAATTTAAAGAAATACTCTGTAATTTTAATGAAAACCAGTTAAAGAATCTGAGAGAATAGATATTGGATTGCTGTCAAAAACTTAACACTGAAGTCTAACGCTTTTTTTCTTTTGGTAGAAGGAAAATGTCCACAAAGGTTATAACATAGAATATGGGTCTGGACACAAGGCCAGTGTAGAATACAGCACATATTCTATGAGTTCAAATTGTTCACTAAACTATTAAATAATAGATCTTACTTTGTCTTTATCACCGTTTGTAAATTGGTGATCCTTAATTTCTTGAAAACGACCTAGATCTTCTTTGTAAAAGTGCAACATAACACCAGACATGCCTCATCTTAAAAGTAGTTTCATTTTAGATAAACGGCAGCTTGGGCAAAATCAATGAGAATCTTTGTTTCCTGAATCTAGCCCTGAGATGCTCAAGCCAATCAAGAAGGCGTTTAGGATGTGAGAAATTATAGCAGTGGGAAGAGTTTTTAATGCAGCATCAGAGTCAGTTCTCTAAAAATACATTTTTAAATTCTTCTCCAAACTAAAAATGTCAAGTATTTCATACTTGTTTCATTGTCTTTTTCTCCCTTTATTCCCCCTTTTTTTACATACTGAGCAATGCCCTCTCCCTCCGAGGGTGACTTCCCTGACCCGAGTCTGACACTGCACGGTTAATGTCAGATAAACCATTTAGCCCAAGCACAATTCTTTTCTGTGCAAAAATCTGCTTGAGGTGGAAAATGTAGCAGTTTGTAAACAATAAAGAGCCATGTTTCAGACCAGACAGCTTATCTAACAGAGAAGTCCTTTCATTGGGAGCAGTGGGTGGGAGCCTCATGGACATAGTAGCATTTCCTATCACAATGCAGGAGACTGTCTCGGCCTCCATATTTAAGAGTTTAATGGGAAGGAGGGCAGACAGGATAAAAGAGCGAGACTGACATGGATTTGCAGCTTAAACAACAACTAAGTGAAAAAAATCAGCTCTCTCTGCTCTAGACTGTCAGCCCACTTATATTTTAAATACTATTTGGATTGAAAAATGAATTTGATTTGTAAAACAGTTGCCCATGACGAAGCATGAACAAGAACAATGATTTAATATGTTTGTACTGCTTGGTGTATTCTGTAATATTAATGTATTAAGTTGCTCTTTACAGTACAACATTTCTCACATATAATAGACTTCTAAAGATGAGTAGTAATTTCTTTATTCTCTTTTCCTTACTTTAGTCATTAGAGAATAGTTTTAGAATCTTCCAAAGAAGTTAGTATATCTTTAGGTGCTAATTCACAAAGACTAGTATTTTCAAATTAACTTTTCATAGTATTTTATGAAGTTGGGTAAAGCTGAATAGAGAAGAAAGGTGTTAGAATTAAAACCATTACCGTTGACACTGAAGAGTCAAAAGTTGTTCTTTAAAATCTAAGTGGACAAATATATCTAGTCATCTGTATTTATATATCATGCAAACAGGAAACTTGATAAACTTCCCTATCAACAATTGATAAAGAACTAGAATTCATTTTAGTTACAATGTTAAAACATAAATATGAATGTTATCATTTTGACATCAAGATGAACACAAAAAATAAGAATCACCTATGACCAAACCCTCCTCTGTGGTTCTCAAAGTTGAGACGATACACAAAGGCATGAACAGATAATGTTACTCATCAAAAATAAGTTGCTAGTATTTCTCTGCTTTAACTATCTTTTGTTAAATACCTGAAATTCCTTTGGATGAATTTGATAGTGACTTTTGAAAAAAATGACTGAGATTCAAGTACTGTCCACACATTAAGTATAGCTTTTAAGGCTTAAAAATAAGCACATTCTTTAGAAGCATTTGCAGTTATGGTTTCAGAATGACGTAACTATTGCTGTGTGTTTTCCTTGAAATATGGTCCAACAGCTTGTGCCAAGAAATTTAACTTCATTTATTGACAGATTCCCAATAGAATTTGGCCAGGTTGAGAGATGTACTAATATTGTTACCAACTCACATTTACTAGAACAATGATCATTTTTTTCATGAAAACTAAAGTAACTAGCTATTGGGACCTTTTAAGCCATTATGAATTATCTTTTCATTGCTCAGGTTACTACTGTTAAATAAACATCCCTACAGTGTAGTCAAAAGCAGAAAAATACGCTAAGTACGCCAGTATGAAGGGTATGTTGGAAATTCACAGAAAGCCTCAAACTAACACACAGCTCCTAGCTTGCTTTCAGTGAAACAGGATGGGGTCTGCCTAGACCATTAGCACGAAAGTTCACGCCTTGGTAAATACACAACCAGATTTTACACTGCAACTTGAATGCACTACTCTGATTTAAGCACATTGAGACCATTAACACTACTTATTTCTATAACATCTTTTATAAAAACGCACAGCTAACACTGATTATATATCATTGCCAACCAACAGGCCCAATGATATTTTTATATTAATTATTCACGCCTTGACTTCGTTTACTTTAACTTAGAAAACTATCACTGCAACTCAGAAATTGGGATGCATGCCTTCTATCTAAAGAGGACACAATTTCCACATAGATTCGGTATCACTGACATTATTTAATCAATCTTCCACACGGTTATAAAACTCAGTCCTTGACATACTATTACCAAGCACAGATTGCCAATATTTTTCTACAATTTATGATAACTACAAGTGAACTGGCTAAATATCCAAGTTTCTAAAACAGAACCTCTGTCCAGGGCATGGTTTCCCCTTCCATGGTAAAACAAAAGCATTCAAAAAGTGCATGTTAATTTAAAATTGATCTTACTTTGTATTCTGGAATTGACAAAAGGTGGAGAGAGATTGTCATGTGACCCAAGGTCTCTGCTGGTCATATGGTCATAGGGAGTCCCATCTCCATAGTTCTGTAAATGAAATAACAGAGTTAGTTATAATTTTATATTCATAAATCAGTGCATAAACATACCCTCAGTACTGAAACTTCTCCTGCCCAAAGAAACTGAAGTCCACTATGCCTTCCCCGGAACCTCCTGAAGGAACCTGCACTTTCAAAAGTATATAATAGGTAGCAGAGAGCTCTAGATTCTGCAAAGTTCAAATTTTCCCCATAATAGCTTTGAAATCTTGGGAATAATAATAATGGTACCAACTGCATGGAGTTGTTGACATAATTAAATGAAATAATGCATGTAAATCACCAGACACATGTAATGTATATTACAAATAATAAAAATTATTTTGATAAGCCCACATTAAAGCAAAATTGTGCTATAATGAAAATTTACCCAAAGCCCATAATGAATCGCTTTTGAAAGACCAAGGTAGAGCCATTTAAACAACAACACTGGGTTGTACAACATTGAAGTTTCAATGTTTTATTACAGCTACTATTGTGGTTGTAAGAGAACCGGAGTTTTGTGTAAGTAACTAACACATAAGAACGTTAAGAATATTAGGATATAACTATAAACAAACATCAAAACTTTAGCATAAATTAGCATTTCTGCAGTGGACAAACACAAAAGCTATTGTAAAGCAGACAATTTTTGGCAGAGACACTTCAGTTTTACAATTATCTCCTTGTTTTAATGGGAATGGAAAACGATGTTTTTAAGCTGCCCAGTCACTTAATTTTAATGGAGGAATTCGATAACATATAGAAAAGAGTTAAAATCATCTGTATTATAGAGTTCAAATTTCAGTCTACTGAAGTGCATAAAGTGACCAAAAAGGGGGGCTGGGGAGAGTCACTCTGCTCAGCTGGCTGAACTGCCCATAAAGTCTAAGTCAAATTTACTCAGAGGTGTCAGTTGGCATGTAAGCCAAAAGGCAGAATCTGCCCACACAAAAAAGACGGATGCTGTATTAACAATAAGAAGGCACATCACCTCACTAGAGAATGATTTGAGTCTTAAGGAAAAACAACTCTGCTTTCAATAGCCTTTCCTCATTTATAAAAATTAACTTGAATGATACCATATTCTAATTCTGCCAATATGTCAATATATAGAAAGATGTCACATTTTAAAAACCTAGCATGGGTTTTCCACTCATCCTATACCAGGCATTGCATAATACTAATTATTATTTATTAAGTGTCTGCATCCTAGATAATGTACTAAGAGCTTAACGCACATTATCTAATTTAATTCTCAACACAGTGCTGCAAGGTAGGAGATAATATCACCACTTTAAGACGAGAGAAGAGAGACTTAGCAAGGTTGTCTGGGTACAAGTCTGCAGCAAATAATCTGTTTCGTGCAAACTCCTTGGATTTAGAAAATATAAATTATGATACATTCATTCAAAACTATTCACCAACATATTTGAGAAAAATAGCAAGACAGCTAATGAAAACTAAGCGAGTTTTTAAACTAAATCAGGATGATTCTAGATGGACCTTGTTCTCCAAAACATAATTAAAAGTACTGTGTATTAAACTGACAAATCATAAGAAATTAAGTAAATGTGAATGAACTAAACAATAGAGGGAGGTTTTGTCATCTCTATGTGCTGTCAAGGGGAATGGATTTATTTCTGCAAGTGCACACTGTAACATGAGGAGGAGGAAAGATTTCCTCAAGCCATCCATATAAAGCATTAGAATGTCAACCTCGACAGCTGGTGTAAGGGCTCAATGAAGTTACTGGTAAGCTTAGAGATCCTGCTGTACCCTGACTTAGGGTGAGGATCGCTATGCCAGGAACAGGTGGAAATGTGTAACTATGACTTGTTGAAATGTCCTCATTTTGACAATTTGATTACCTTCCCTGCCTTTTATGCCAAAATAGAGACCTCCTCCCATTACGAATTTATGTGAACACTTACTATAAAATGTTATAGCAGCTCTCCTCCCTGGAGAATGCTTCATCTATGTAGCCAGTTGGGGGAGGAAAAGATGTCTGTTTTACAATGTACACTAAGTCTACTTTTAACTTGGGCCATTATATGTATATCATAAAAGGCTGACATGGATTTTAGAGGGCCTAGAAAAGGTTCAGCTGAAGACATTAAATCAGGCCTATTTAAACTGGAAAAACATAGAAGATCCTCTGGTTCTATTTCATTTTACAAATTAGGAAAATGAGGAGCAATGAGGTGAACTGACATTCCCAAGGTCATATATGTACAAAAACACACAATGTCTAACCACACCACCTATTCTATTCCATGATCTTCCCATTATGCCCAAATGAACAGCTAATTCATGGAGGAAAACCACAAAAAAGGTAACAAAAATTGGAGACCAAATAAATGAATGAATCTAACTAGTGACCAAAGACCCGACTGGCGGAATGATAACATGTTTACAAAGTGAAATGAACTCACGTTCATTATGTAGATTATATTGGTAGGCTAGAACCTCATACCATATGTCTTTAGGATGATTCAATAGTTTATTCACATCAATATATTACAGAAATATTAGAATTTTTAAGTTGTTCCATCTAAAACAAATATCCTTCTACAATACCTGGATCAATAACTGGCAAAGTTAAGGCCAAATATTTAATGCAGGATTTTTCTTTGAGTTAGTAGAAGTGGAACAGGTGTCAAATTGAATAAGAACATCCAATAAGAGGATGAAAAAAAAAATTCCAAGCTGATCCTCACTACACTTAGTATGCATATCTGTGTGTGTGTATGAGAGAGAGAGAGAGAGAGAGAGAAACTCACCTCCTGTTTGTCAATTTACATATATGAGATGTCTGGTTGTGGGAAAAAAGATTAGATATACTTACCCTGGACGGGCTTGGATGTCCTCCATTCCCCCAGGACCCTGAGCTACTTCTGTCTTCTACATCTAGAGACAAGAAAAAAGTTCTTTAGGCTTTCTTGCAATCATTTTTTCTTTTTGTATATGCACTTTTAAATTAATGTTTCAAATTAATCTCCTGTTGCCTTTAATTAAGAATCAGGCACAGGGCTACCATGATGATAGTGGCTTTTGACCCATCTACTTAAATTAACTCATTTAAATTCACAGCAGAAATGAACTGGACCCTCAGGAACCAGAGGTATGAACATAAAAATTACTTCCATCCTTCACCAGTGCTTGACAGCCTTGATTTTTATAGACATGAAACTGCACTTAAAAGTTTTATTAAAAGCTTTTGGACAAAGTAAGTTTAGAAATACACTAACACAACTTCAATCCCCCAAAAAGATAAAGTAAAGTAAATGTCCACACTAACACTTGCAGCATCCTTGCCATAATGCTCTTGGATACTTTTTGTTCTTTAAGCAAGGTTTATCACACATGGCAACAGATATGCAACAGAAAATATGAGACAAAAAAAGTATTCAGTAGTCTATTTCCACCAGCACATTACAGGGATATTAGGATTTTTTTTAAAAAAATGTTTTTTAGGTTAAGACAATACTGTTTCTGTCTTTCAATTTTTTTTTCCCCCAAACGAGACATATCACTTGCCCTGTGATCCTTAATCTGGGCTTTGAGATGTGGAAATGAAAGTTGTTATTAAATTACAAAGCAATGTTTTATTTTGATAAACGATGGTGAAAAGACCTACATAAACTACCAAAAAGTTGAAAATCTTCTACACTCTGTACCAGTGAAGTTTTAATGCTGAGCAGATTACGAAATGTTCCATCAACACTTCAAATAGCAAATACTCGGGATGAAGAGTCTAACAGCTAAGTTACCGTATTAATTGCTTCAAACATAAAAGTGTTTTAAAGATCAGTCACTCTATATTTAGGAATGGCTTTGAGATTTTTGATGAAAGGGCCTTCGTAAGTATAAAAAGTTTCACGGTTCTATTATTTTGATCACGGTTGATAACAGACGGCCGTCACAAACATCCTCTGACAGAACTGGAGGAGGAAGTGTGAAACTTTGGTTCAGGAGACATAATCCCATTTATTGTGTTTCCTAACATTTCAGTGATACTGTTTATTCTCTTAATGCTCTACTGTCATTCCTTTTATTACTGCTATTTTATTACCGGCAGAAGTAATCACAGTATAATTAATTGATTTATTTTTGGGTACATTAGAGTACATGGTGTTTTAGAATATCTTAAGAGACAGAAGAGTAACAACAACTAACTTATTACCACTAAATTAAATTCTCCATTCTGCCTTTTATTAATGACAAATATATATATATTTTTTAACTAGTGCTTCAGAAGATAATGCAAACTGCAAATCAGACGTTCCCTACGGACAGTTAAAATTTGTGCACAGTGAGCCTTAAGGCATGTCAAAAAAGCTCTCCGGACTGCATCGAGCCTAGAGAAAATCTGTAAAACTTTCCCCAATTCTGCTATTTAACAGCCCAACATGCTGGCCTGGCCTGTATATACTAAGAAGTTACTTACAACCCTCTGAGATGCTCACACAAATAGGTTTTGTAGCCTACATGGTTCTCTTAATTCTTAAACAAAAAACAAATGTTTTCAGCCAAAAAAAAAAAAAAAAAAGATTTTGTATAAATAACAAAATCTCTCAACCACTGCAAGCTTTTCAAAAGTCTGGCGTATCTTGACTTTCTTTTCACCTATAACAGCCAGCTTAGATTCATTTGAGAGATTTCTCCTCTTGAATTTGGCCAAAAAGTAATGGAACAGATTTGAATCCTTGTATCTATCATAAGCCTTCAAATTGTTTGGACTCATTTTATATTTTCAACTTTAAAAGAGGAATTTAAACACGAAAAGTAGGCAGAGACTTGGAGGAAAGGGGACTCGCCTGCCAGGCCAGTGGTTCTCCCCTGGGGGCAATTTTGCCCCTTAGAGGACATTTCACAATGTCCGGAGACACTTTTGGTTGTCACAACTTGGGAAGGGTGTGCTCCTGGCATCCAGCAGGCAGAGGCCAGGGAAAGCTGCTAAACATCCTATTATATAAATGCACAGAACAGTTCTTCACAATAAGAGATGCTCTGGCCCCATCCGTCAACTGCGCCGAGATCAAGAAGCCGAGAGCTACAGCAAAAAGAAAGAATCGAGCTGGAGAAAAGCTAGAATTTGATTTAAAATTCAGTAAGAACTCTTATTAAATACACAGTGTCTTGGGCATTTTAACCCAGACTTGAGCTGGAATGTTTCAAGAAACCTTCAGATACATCTTCTGTCCACAGAATATAGAAAAAATGATGGTCAACCAAGCAGCTTGCTAATTAGCGGGCAGATAAAACACATCAAAACTTGAATATTCCCAACTGGGCAATTTCAAAAGTGAGCAATCCACTAATTAAAAATGCTGGAAGTCTAGCTTTTTCAAAACAGGTTAAATACTGGCTGGGTTCCTTCACAAATAGATTCCCGACCAATCAGATCTGACTGCTCTTTTCCCTTCCTTTCCCATTTCCCTCTTTCCCATTTCCTGGCCTCACACTGCTGCACCTTCCTTTCTGCTTCCTCCCTTTTATAGCTCTCTGTTGAGCAGGCTTTTCCTTCCGTTGGCCTCCTGCTAGACCTAAAGGATGAGGACAAATAACTAGCTCTCCCAAACCTAATAAATAGAACAATCCTATGAATTCTATTTTATCTTTGAAAAAAAATCTATACAACTGGTGCTCATTCATCCAAAGAAAGAGGAGACAAAGCTAGAGCCTGGGTAACGGCAATTCATAAGGAATGTAAACATGCTACTTTTAAGTCATTTGTCTCCATCTTCCCTCCTCCTGAACTTCATCAGACCTGCCAGTTAGTTAGCAAGCATTTCCTCAATAACTATTCCAGTGCATCTCTAAGTGCATTTCAAAGCGCCATCCACCTCCATCACAATCACCTGGGATGCTCATTTCAAAACTGGCTTCGTAGGGCCCATCTCAGAACTACTGAGTCTGGAACTCTGGGGATGGAGCCAAGAAAACTGTGTTTTTAACAAGGTCCCCAGGTAATTTTCACACGCTCGGCAGTTTGAGACCCACAAGACTACTCTGTTGCAAACACAAGACAAATGCATGCCCCAAACCATCAACAGCTGCCTGTCACACTCCATATCTTAAAATTCCTGTCTGGGTTGTCAGTTTCAGCAGCATCCAGTACACACCGTCATCACATCTGCACCCCAGCAGCTCTTGCCCCGACTCACTTGTTATGCAAAGCCTGCACATGGCCTACACTTGGCCACTCCTTACTCTCTGCTGGTGGACCTGGACGTGTTCACACCTGCTACTCCCTCTGCCTAACTGTTCCTCGCCTCTCAAAAACAATAGCGTCTCACATTTAGTGAGCTTAAATGTATGTCAGACACTGTGCCTCTCAAATGCCGTAACAGTATCCTAATTTTATATTATGAGAGAACTGAGGCTTAGATGGGATGGAAAACTTGCCCAAAGGATCAGTGAATGGCAGAGCTGGGACACAAATGCAGGTGCTGTGGGACGCTGAAGCCGTGCTCTCCCACCATCATCAAGTCTCCCCGGTAAGAATTTCACGTCTCTCTGTAACCAGCTGAAAAGTTCCCGCCTGTCACTTCTCCCCAGACGGAGTGAATAGATTTATTCGGAAGTTTATACCCACTCTTGTGTCCACAAAACACAAAATATATGAAATAAACATTTGAGGGAATCAAGAGACTGGAAAATAAACGTAGGAAAACCATAAAGCCAGGGGTATGACAAATTTCTCAAAATGTACACGGTGCAAGACTGGATATTTTCTAGAGGGGTGTCCAAAATTTAGAAGCTATTAAGTAGGCAAAGCAAAGAGTGAAACAAGATTGACAGTGACCCATCAGACAAATACACACAAATTGTTCACAAGAAACGTAACTAGTCCTGGTATTAAAGATGACAGAAAATGTCTGCGGAGCTCCCAACACAGAGGACAGAACGTCACACAGTTGCCCATAGCATCAACAACAGGCACAATGATGATGTTTGCATGGCTGGCTCAATATGATAGTGCAGGACATATACAGGATTTATTATTAAAATAACCATGTGGGTATACATACAGCTATAAAACTACATATTTATATGATACCAAATTGCGATATATGTTCCTTATAGGAAAGAAGCATGCTTTACTTATACAAGTACCCCTCAATGCTTTGTGTGGTGGGCTCACTCGTTCCTTATTGGAATGAACTGAAACAGCACAGAATGAAAAGTAGGACAGTATTTTGGTATGAAAAGTGGTGAGACTACATAGCATATAGGAAGAGATCTATGAACTCCATTAAGGCAATCTAGTAACAAATGAGTAACTGCCTGGTACAAATATTTAGTGAATATTTAGTTCTTGCCACTCCCTAGTTCTGTTGACAGCCCCTGTCCAAGATGGGATAAGAAAAAGAGACAATACCGTAGGTAAAAGGAGGAAAAGGAAAAAGGCATGTGAACAACAGAAACTACTGTTCCAAAAAGACAGAAATGGGCTCAAATGTTCAAGATTTCTCTAATTTCTCATTTGACCCTAAACTAAGATAGACTCTGCAGCTTTCCTGGGATTGACAGTGGTTCTAGCAGGCAACCTGACAGCCCACAAATTTTCACCTTATTTGATACGTTCTGCATGAACCCCCACTAAAACATCTGACATTTCAGAGCTACGTTAGTTTGAGCAAAATTATGACCAAGTGCTCCATTTAGAGGAAAGATACACAGACATAATTCTAAGTTCCATGATTTCCCACTCACCTTCATTAAACTTACAATCTGATTACTCCAATCTCCACTTTGCTCGTGTGGACAGTGAGACTGACACTATCAAATAGACTCGACACATGTTGGAAAACACAGCTCTGGGAGCTGAGGTGAAGACCTGGAATTCAACAGGGACCAGCTCTCAGGTCTGAGCAAGTCACTGGCCTCTCTGAACTCATTTTTTTGTGAACTGTAAAATAAGCAAGTTTGATTTCCATTCTTGGAAATAGGGCAGGCTAGTATATTTGGACAACTCTCCCACAGAAAACTAAAAATGATGGATAACATTTTTGTAAATCTTCTTTAAACTACTAATGAGCTAACAAGATGGCAAGGAATCATCGAGCCAAAATCAAAGTGAAGGCTGGAACCCAGGGAAGAATAAAAGACATTTTTGCCCAGAGGACATTTGCCAACCTAGAAAATTTAATGGCCTCTTGGGTCAAGAAGAACAGAAGTGAAAACCCAAGACCCACCCAATGTCAGTATTCTAACAGATGGTAAGGGGATAAATAGTATTGCAACCTTAAGGAGTTATTTTTAAAGTAAATGGGTCAACTAACACTTGCAAAACACTTAGGGATGTACCTGGCCCATAGTAAATACCTACCACGGTCACCAATACCTACCCACGAGTGCCTAATATACTAATACTCTCCCATATCTAAGGAAATCTCAGTCTCACATTTTTATGACTCCTGCTAAACAGGTTGGAGACTTTTAAATACTCTCCTGGATCTCAGAGACACCCAAAATATTCTGGTTAAACAAATCCCACCTTCTCCATGAACCTCTACAGCACAATCACAGTGAGAATTCAGTAAATAGCAGATTGTTCGATGATTTAGTTTACCTTTAGAATATTATCTTTATAGCTCAGGGAATTTCTATGTACAATATATAAATGATATACTGTCAAAGGTTATGTATAATGACTAGAGGCCCAGTCTAAGAACACCAACAAAATACTACATAGGTTTAACCTTGATTTGAAAAAAACAAGTGTGAGAGTTACCTGACTCATCGATTTCAAATAGAGCTGTGTATTGGTCTTTTCTATACCTTGAGCTTACACCATGCCAAACACCCAGGACCCCCAAGTTTTATGAAGTCAGGGAAATGCCCAAAGTGGCATTCTGCATTGGTCCAAGAATCTACAAACTCCTGCTCTTGTAGAAATATATTGATTTCCTAATGAAAACTTCTACGCATTCAGAATGTGTTCGGAGATGGAGGATGTTAAATTCTTCCAGGAGAGATAATCGATCCGAAACATGTTGAAGTCTACACTGTCTCAAATCCTTTTCCCTGCAACAACAGACACTATCAAACATCCTCCACACCATTATGGAGACTCGCAGACTGCGTGCATCTGTGGCTCCTACTAATTTCCTAGTCCAGGAAGAACCCTTGGCTGAGCCCTCCGTACAAACTGCGATGGCATATGCTCTCCGTCAGTGCCAGATGAATTTAGAGTTCAAAATATTTCATCAGCAAAGAGCGTGTTAAGGATGTGCACATTTTCATTAGCACCCAGTATAATAAGAGCTCCAGAGTAATTTGAAGTCAAATTTGAGTACTTGTATGGACGTAGGAAGAGTTGAGGAGCTTCAAATACTGATAGACAATGTCCACACGACCATGATCGTTCTGTTTTCTATCAGAAACAAGATATAATGCTTCATCATGAGTGATATGAGCACTAATGAGAAACCTGATGAGAAGCTTCCAGCACTTTCCAAATCTGACTAAGCAAAGGATGAGGGTTGTGGCAATGCCACCTGCACAAATTTTAAGGTATGTCAAACATAAAGAATGCAGAGCTAGGCTTTTGATTTTCAGATGATTGCTGCCAACTCTGGCTTTCTCAGAACTAATGGATTTTTTCTTATCAAAAAAAAAAAAATCTGAAACTCAAAGGTCATGTATGAGATGATCTTATTTATAGTGTTTTATATATGTTAAGGAAAGGTAAAGTGGATATACTGGTGAGAGAGTATAGTAGAAAAAAATTTGTTCAGAGGGGGATTATTGTAATAGTTTAGTTTTTATTAACCTCTGAATTAAACTTCTGTTAATATGTCCTTTAAAACAATATTATTTCCTTAAGCTCATAATAAACTATTCTTCAAAAATGAACACTACATCTCAGCTACTTAAGATACGAAGTTCATACCATCGTGTGGTGTTATACAACAGTGAAAGAATTTTCACATAACATGAAATTCAGATAATACGAAAGTAACAAAATGAAGCACATAGCTATCATGTTATAAATACGTCAGTGATGTTCCTTATTCTGAAACTCAGAAATCTTTTTGAAACTCAAGATAAAAGACAGTTAAATTATGAAATTGAAACAAAAGTAACCTTGAGGCCTTTATATCAATCCCTATAATTTGGAGGCGTCAATGATAATCTAATTTGAATGATATTCTCACTTGAAAATGCGAAATACGGACAGAAGAGTGCCATTAAGCAAACTTTCAAATGTTTGGGAGTAGCTACTCGGGGTCTTCATCTTGAAGAGAAGTTGGTGCTCTGAGGATGCCGTCTTTCTAAACAAGAGCCCAGAAACAAGAGCCACGAGCAACTGAGGCAAGAGTATAACTGGAATTGTCTACGGCCCCTTTGACTTTTGAAATGTGACCAATCTGAAAGCACTCCATAAAAATTAGCCTTAACTGAAACAATTTTCTTTGAGAGTAAACTTATTTCAAATTAGGTGAGAACAACAGTTGGAAGTAAGCTGCCATATATAAAGACTTTGGAAAGAAAATCTAAGTACCATCTAGCTGCAACATTACACAGATAAGCTTTAAAGTAGCTAAACTAAATGTGAAAACACTGGTACCTTTTAAAGACGCGCATATTTACAAATATGCATCACAAGGTGCAAGAAATAAAAGGCAGATACTTTAGAAAACAAAACGTTAAACAACAGAAGAATACATTTAAGAATATGCTTTATTTCCTAAGAGAACAATATATAACTCTGACATCTTGTACGTGTAATTTATACATGTATTTTTCAAATCATGCATGTAATTTTGATGCTGCCAAATCCATAATATTCTAATGACTTCAGATATACAAATCGATATTTAAAATGCCTATTTGATAAATAATTTATTAACTTTATTCCAGTTGGGGTGGGGGAAGCGCCAAGATGAAACATGTAACAGTTTTCTCTTTTCTTCTTTTCTTTCCCGATACTTCTTTTCTCCCCGGGGTGCCATTTGTGAGATTCTGAGAAGGGGAGGCTGGCTTAATTGAAATATTTGTAAGCTGTAATTGCTCTGCCTAACCACAATGGCCCACTTCTCCCAAATGGCATTCCTTCCTATTGCTTTCCTCTTTTTCTTCTGTTTCCTTTTCTATTTTCACAAAATCTACTTCTCCTGTGTCTTTTATTCTCATTCACTCTCACCCCCTATTCCAGATGCTTGATGAATACTGGGGAAGCCAGTAGCTTTACATATTCAAAATTCTTCCCTAAAATCCCGTTTTCCAGCATAGTCTCTTTTGCTTAAAATAATCACTCCCATAAACTGATACTCATTTTATCCCTTCAAGATCACAATCCTTCCACCTGTGTTTAACACTGCAGCCTATGCCCTGGCATGACAACCAATCAATCTTACATATTCTCTTCAGGGGTCATGTCTTAGTTTTAGGCCAATTTTCTCTGTATTTAGGCTCAAATGTGCAAACCACACTATATTACTCTGCAAAACATCAATGAGAAGGCTTAATTAAGTAACACTGACAGATAAATCCATTTCTTTCTCAGTAATCAAATCAAAGCAGGTTGACATAACACAGGAACTTAATACAGTTATTCCCTTGTAATTGGAAAAAGGCCCTTTACTTCTCATTAAAGCAATCTTCTGGGTATTGGCATAATAAGAAGGCTCAGAGCTTTAATACTGCCCTATAAATGTCTCAAGATACAGACCCCTTAAGCAAACAAGCCAGATTATCTGATTCCTTGATCACAGCAGAACATGTAGTTCCTACTGTTTTAAACTACTAATTCTTTATCTCTGCTACAATTAAATAGAAGTAAATCAGTATCAAACACATACAACAGAAATTTGTAAAAATGCGTAAACTGTTTACAGTTTTGTAACTCTACCTCTACATGTATTTGAAGGGAAGCAGTCCATTAAACATGAATTTGAACTACAAATGTGAAATTGTAATAGCTCGGATCGGGGAAAATCTCCTTATTTAACTCCGTGTGCTCAATAGGATATATTTTGCCTAAATGTACAGCGTCACACCTAACCATACAGTACAACTCTGTTAATCAGGATTGTGAGACAATGCAAGTTTCAGTAAAACATTTAATTTTTGTGGTATGTAAAAAATAGTTAAGTCATTTGGTCAACTGTAGGTTGCTTTGATCAGGCTAAAATCCAGAGAAAGTGCAACAATATTACACCCTGTTTATATCCCAAAACTAAACAAAATAGGTTTTTACCTTTTTCACTCCAATTTTGAGTGAGTTTGTTACATATTTATTGGTAAGTGATCAATCTCTAAATGATTATAGCAACTCTTTCCGAAAGGATAATTCATAATCTAGGCACTACATAAGTGATTCCCGAATGTTGGCTGACCACTAAAATGCCCCAAGGAACCTCATAAAAAAATATAGATAACAGGGCCCCACCTGGGAACTAATGAAGAAAAGATCAAGGGCTGAAGTCAAGAAAAAAATGTATATATTTAATTTGTACTATATTCCTCTACTTTTTATTTTCAGTAAGTTTTTAATTACAATACACTTAAAACTATGTAATATGTTGTTTCTGAACCATTAGCGAGTAGGCTACATCAGAAATATCCCTCTAACCCTTAGATCTTTGCATTTCTTAAGAACAAACCATTATCAAAATCAGGAAACTCGCTGTTGAAACTTTGATCCAATCCATAATCCATATATTCCAATCTGACACTTTCCCTCTCTTTGGTAAAAGACTCAGTCCAGAATCATGTACTGCATTGAGCTGTGACATCTCTTTTGTGTATTTTAATCAGCAGTAGTGCCTCAGTCTCTTCCTTTTTGTGATATTAGAATTTTTGTAGAATACAGGTCAGGTATTTTATAGAATGTTTCTCATTTGGGCGGATCTCATGCTTCCTTGTAATCAAATTCAGGTAGATACACTACTACAAAAGTGGCCTTGTGTCTTTCCCAGGATATCCCTTCCAGAGCCACGTGGTGGCACGTTGGTCTGCCCCTCATTTGTTGTCAATTTTGGGGGGTTTATCTTTTGTTGCTGCCGTTGTTTTACTTTTCGGCCAACTCTTGCTCATTGTTGTCAACTTTGATCATCTTGTCAAGGTGGTGTGCAAATTCTCCACTGTGTAATTACAATTTTTCCCTGTTGAGCTAATCGGCAATCTATGGGGAGATTCTTTAAACTAGTTTTTAATTAAGTGCTTATTGAAAAAAATTAAAAATACAAAAAAAGTGCACAGGGCGAAAGTGGAAATTCCCGCAACACCCGCTCTGGCCCCATCTTCATATTGGATCTTACAGATTGGACGTCTTACAGACCCTCTGGCCTGTTATCAACTGGTTTTTGCAACCACAGAAATGCAGAGCAATAAATGCAAAACTTAACTGAAATTTCTGCGCTATTGAAATTGACAAGAAATAGTCCTTAATCATTTATAACCTAGAGACATTTCAATGGATATGATTATTAGTTGTAGCCTTGTGACGTAAGTGGGGAGGGGAAACACACGGACACGAATAAATTAAGACATATTATATAATTCATTTTGAAGGAATTCAGCCAAGATGAAGACAAGACTGAATGACCCACTTGTGAATTAATGCCATGCGTAACGCCAAGTTAAAGAACCGATTTTGGAGTCATGCTTTCCTAACTCTCCCACCTCATTCTGTAAACCATTGTGTAAAAAGGAGACCTGCCTAGCAGCCACACTCCCAGTTAAATTCAAATGGATAGACAAGCACAGTCACGACAGAGAAAAATCTAGTGTGGTTTTCATATGCCGACAAAAAAAAAGGGGGGGCAGGGAACAGATCTAACCTATTTTAAAAGGGGGAGGCAAGCTGACACTTTAAAAAGAATATATTCCCACATTTAGAGAGCAGGTATACAAAGGAACTAGCCACGCTAACGAAGTGAGGAATAAAGTTTGACCACAGAAGAGACCATGAGGAGGAATTCTGTCATTCAATAGAACATAATGCATATTACACAAAACGCAGAGAGTTAACAGTGTAATCAATATAAGGTAGAAACGGTCCTTTTAACCTTTGGATAAAGCCCTTGTCATCTTATAAACTGAACAGTGTTGACAGATTTCAACTCTGACTTATAAAGGCTTAGAAAATTTTCCTCACAATTCCATTTCAGCCAAATGCCTGGCAGACATTGGCAAAGGTTTCTATAACTTGGGCTTATGAATGTGTGTGGGGTGTGTGTATGTGTGTGTGTGTGTGTGTGTGTGTGTGTGCGCCTGCCTGTGAAATCAGCATATATACACACACAGGATATACACACTTGCCTTTCCTAATAGTTTCTTGACATCAATGATGGTGTTTCAAACAGTTCCCATATGTTGCAACTTGTTTAGCTGATAGCTCCTTGTTTTTGATCAGATCGGTCACAGAGGTCTGACTGGTGACTTAAGGATTTTACGTTTTATCTCACAATAATGTAATCACATTTTTTGATTATGCTTTCTACTTTCCAAAATTTGAATATATTCATCTTCTTGAAAGTGATATATCTGGAATTGTTTGAAGTATGAAATTGGGATCAAGAGAAGGCACATACTTAAATACAAGCAGACCAAAATCATTTTTCAAAAAGGAGAAAAATCAAAAGAAAAAGAAATTGGTAGATATCCTATATAAAAGAGGCCATTCCACGTAAGACTTTCAGGCTATTACTATTACTTCTTTAATTCTAACAGGTCATAGAGAGAATACTTGCTAACATTCATTAGAATACTTGCCAAAATAGGAAGGTTAGATAGTAGTATAATGATCGAGTTTGCATCATGTCAGCAATGAAATGAAAACTAAATTGCCAGTATCCTCTCTGTACCACCCTGGGTCTCACACAACACCGCTGCACTGAACAGGGCACAAGTCTGACATCACTTTGGGAAAGGCCCAGGGGCTGTGGCAGCAGCTCAGGTCTATGACAACAAAAATGGACTATGGCTTCCCCCAAACCACACTGCTGTTCCTACTTTCGCTTTTGAGTGGTTTGAAACATGCTCATAACTCAAGTAGTGAAAATACATCTGCCTTAATTTACTAGTCCAGCTGTCGGGGGTAGGACCTGAAACAGATTAGAAAGCATCCACTGATAATTTCTTAGGTTTAATCACATCAAATTTATGGAAATAAGCATTTTTTTGTTCTAGTAAGTCTGCAAGTCTGATGCATGCCGCCTTCTGCTCATCTGATAACCAATGCGATACCGGTCAGAAAGAGATGAGCTGCTCCGATGTACCGGTCTTACAAATTCAGAAAGTGGAATGGTAAAAAGCTGTAACTCTTCCTCAGGAATGGAAGAAATGTCATTAGTTTGAAACGAGCTAGAAGCAAAGACCTGAAGAATGACAATAACCAGGCATCTTCAGAGAAAACAAAAAGCAGGGAAGGAGTCCAGGGGAAGCCAGGGCTGTCAGAAGAGAATAATGATTTATCTGATGAGATTAGCAGAAAGTTTGATTAGAAAAGATGCCTTCTTAACATAGCAAAGATTGCAATGTTACTTTAAGATTTTGTTGTAGGAAAAAACAGTGCCTGCCAAATGTGGTCTGTAATAGCGCAGGCTAGCCATGAGTGATACAGTGGGAAAATAGCCACTAAGCCAGATTTTATTTGATTTGTACTGATGATTTTTATTAGAATACATGGATCATTGCTTCAACCTTTCCATGTAAAACCAAATCAAATTCAAAAACTCACACATCAGTCACCTAACCTTATGTCATTCCTTCTGCTTTACTAAAGTTGAGCCACATTTCAGCTGATCTGTCCCTGATAAATCGTTCAGCTACTCAAAACTGTTGGGCCAAATTCTGGAAGGCAAGTGGTACACAAAAGAAACGCTAAATCTGCAGTTACAAATAAGAAAGCCAAAGAAAAGAAATACTGCAAGCTTCATAAATGCAGAATGAAATCAAAACAATACACAGCCGATGCAAAACAAGATAAAATGAATTCTCTTCGTTGTATCAAATGTGTTATAATTGGTTTTTAAAAGGCTCTCAGACCTCCCAGAGATTTTCTTAAACCCTCTTTAATTCAGGACGCTGCACAGGACTCTGCAAAGCAAATAGCTCTGAAACCAGAGAAAGTCCACAATTACGTGGCATAAGATCTAAACTGCAATAAACAGCTTTACAGATTAAAAATGTTACAAACTTTAAGGTGAAAATCATAAACGTTAAATATTACATTTGTGGGAAATCTCTGTATTATTTCTAAGAATGACTTCATTAAGAGGAACAGAAGTTTAATTATAAGAAATACGGCGATGGTGCCTAAAATCGACTTCCCACCATTTCTTTGCCTTGTTCATTTCATATCAACATTTTCCCTATCTTCCTCAGAAACATCGCAGGTTTCAATTTAAACCCGTAAGCAATAATTATTGTTTGGATATGCATTTCCAGTTAACACATCAGTTCCATTCTTCATGATTTCCTACAGTGTCTCAAACAACATCTGAAATGCACATTATTATCTTTTCTTCCGAGAAGGTAAACAGCTTTCCCGGTTACAGCCCATCAGCAGTCCCAGTGTCTTCCAGAGGCTGAGCATGAGCCAATTGCTAGTACCTAATCAAAAACCCAATACAAAAAAAATTAAAAATAAAATAAAATAACCCAATACCTCTGAAAGCTAGTGGTCACCAAACTTTCAGGTCTTTGGTATAACCCTTTGTGGCCGAGACTAGGCTACGTTTTCACTCACACCCATCTTTTTATGCACCTGACCACCCAGGAAGTCTAAAACTCCCATCCTCCTTTGCAGTCAGGTGGTACCACATGACCACGACTAGGCCAACAGAATAAGAGCCAAAGTAACGGTTGCCTTTTCCAGGCCCGACCCCTAAAACTTCCCATGCAATCTTCTATACACTCTATTTTGTCCTCTTTGGTCAGCCTGATACCAATATCTAGTGAATCCCCAAGGTTCTAGGGGATGGCAGAGCTGAGGCACGGAAGAAGCCAGACTCCAAGGAGAAGAGCCCACCCACACTGGTCTGTGACACCAGAAGGAAATAACCCTTTGCAGTGTTGAGCTACTGAAGTTTAGGGATTGTTTGTTCCAGCAATTAGCATACCCTGACTAATGCAGCCTCCAAAACAGACTTCCGTGAATTCTGGCACTATGATTCTATCTTCCAAGTAAAGCAAACATACGCAGTTAGCCCTGGCACCAGTCAGAATTGTGAAGCAGAGGAAATTGGTCTTTGAACTATCCTTCTTTCCCTTTCAGACTTGTTTTCCCCTCTTAGCATTTCCTCCCTCTGAGCACCAAATGTTCTCAGGCTGCTCAGTCTCGTCTGTCTCAAGAAACTAAACCCAATACATTCATTATCATTCATTCTTTCAACCATTACCTTCTGAACACCACTGATGATGGTGGGGTGAGCTGCTTGCTACCTTTGCAATTTGGGAGAGACTCTAACATCTCATATTGTATGTTTCCTCATCTGTAAACGGGAATGACTGTATCTATCCTCCAGTAATGTTGTATTACAGATAATTTGCAAAAATGTCACCATGGAACTTAGAAAACATAGGAACCAAAAAAAAAAAAAAATAGGATAACTCCTATTTTTATTATGATTACTGCTATGATCATAGCATATTTGACACTAAAAGGGGTACAAAATTAAGATAAAATAGGGTCATTTCTCTCTGAAATATATAATCTAGATTGGGAAAAATGTCACATGAAAAAAAGGCAGAATTTGATTACTAAAAAAATGTTGTAGAATTTTAGAGAATGGAGAAAGTTCTATGGGCTAGAACTGATTGCATAATATTGATCATTTAGGATGCAGTGATGTTAAATTTCAAAGGGGCCTAAGGGAAAAGTTCATGCTTGGCCTAAGGGAATAAACTGCTATACCCCGGCATCCCTCATGTCACGTTGTATAAGAGGGGCACCTGTTCCCAGTCTTTCTATGGGCTCAGTGATAAATTCCATGCCAACTATGACACAGATGTCACGAATCCTAGCACAATAGTTGTAGGGGGTATGAATTGATTTTGCTTTAAAGCAAACAAAAAACAGCAAAAACAAAATACCTAACCTTTTCTGAGATGTATCTAAGGAGAAAGAAAGCAGTGGCATCCTGGTGAGCTCACCGGCATTACCTATGGATCTTTCCAACTTCAAGGTCAATGCTGCAACACGTAGGTAACTCAAACTAGTGGAAGTATTTACACCATGGAAACTGGCAAACATTACAAATTGTGGCATTTTTTTCTTTGAAGAGGAGCTTATGAAACGTTTACCACCACACCAATAAAAACAATCATCTGCTGTTGCGTATTTTTACTCAAATTGCTTCATTTCACTCACAGCCACTACTTAGGTAGGTTGTATTATCCTCATTTTACAGATGAAAAATCAGGCCTCACAATGTCAAGTGATTGGCAAAGAATCCTATCGCCTGTGCTCCTTGAACTAAACACCAGGCTGCTTACAAAAGTGAAGGGCACCTGGGTTTCTTTTTCTTGGCATATCAAATAGATATTCCTAGGAACACAGAAAGCTATCCCTTAAAAACATCTAAATTCAGCTGGAAGCAGTGGCATGTACTTGTGGTCCCAGCTACCAGGGAGGCTGAGACAGGAAGGATCACATGAGCCCAGGAATTCCAATCCAGCCTGGACAACACAGTAAGACCCTGTCCCTTAAAAAAAGTCTAAATTCAGGCAGTCCCCCTCCCAATGCCTTTATTTTTTCACTGTCCTTCATTTTGCTTCTCTACTCAACAGACACTCCTTAATCAAAATACCTCATTTCTTACCACGTTTATTTCTACACATCCAATTCAATATTTTGTACCTATGTTCTTTCAAGAATTACCAATTACAATGTCTCAAGAAATATACTTGTGCCTAATAGTTGGGCTAAGTTATGGACAATCTTTACACCAACGATTCCTCATACACCTGCCCTCATCAAGGTAATTTATGCCATGTTGGGCCGAGCTACAGACTCCACTGAGTAAGGCTGGGTTGAGGAAGAGCTGAGAGACCTCTGAAATGGCAGAGGAGGTTTCTGACATAAGTTCAATAAGGACTGCTGTCAATATCTGGTGTCAGGCTCAGATACGGACCTCTGCGGGGTGGGGAAATCCATGAAACTTCAGCAGGGTTCAGGCGCAGCCTGAGATCCAGTGCATGCATACATATTAGCAAGGACAAAGGTTCTTTCCATCCTTCCCTTCCCTCTGCCACCCCCATATCAACTTCATCCTAGAGCAGCCTTCTCTCATGGTCATAGGATCTCTGGATCTATTTGCTTTCTTATTTACTTTCAATGGAAGAGAGTTCAGTCTACGAAAGAGCAAAACTCCTGAACTTTTTCCCAACTGGGACCACTATGGGACCAATCCCTAAAGCTAGGGAACACCTTGCACGGATTACTTAGGCCTGGATGGCCCAAAGTAGTCACTGTGGTAAGGGGGGTAGGAACCTTGATTGGTTTAGTCCAATCACAGCTGTCCCCAGAGGATGACACAATCCCACACAAACGACACAGACAGCACACACTGGGGAAGGAGTAGAGTGTATGTTACTGCAACAACCACAGTCAGAGACAGCCTCATAAGCCATTGGTGTATCAATTTATAGCATACAGGGCATTGCCAAAGAGGTCTCTGTGAAACAACATGCAGACCCCATCATGCCACCCCCTCCTTCAAATACTTTAAAGTCTTCCCACTGGTATCAGGATAAGAACAACGGTCTTAATTGTGGATGTCAGGTCATCTTGGTAATGCACCCACACACCCTCGCTTCCTTTCCTCCGTTACCTGATTCCTCCAACAGTGCTCACGCACATCACTGGCTCTTCTGCTGCAGAACTTGAACGTGTGCTTCCTCCAGTATAACACTCTCCCACCCACTCCCAGCATTCCCCCTTCCTGCTTTGCCTGTTTCATGCCTACATCAACTCTCAGCTGAATCCTCACTTCCTGGGGGCAGCTTTCCTTGCCCCCGCCCCCCCCCCGAACAGTAATACATGTCCTTCTCGGTCATGTGTTTTGTCGTCCTCCTTCACTGGACCTGCCACAGATGTAATTTCACATTTTTATGATTCTCAAGCTGCATAAAGCCAAGGACTGTGTGTGGTCTGTCCCCCATTCCACTGCCAGTACCCAGCGCTGTGCAGGGCAGAAAGGGGCCCTCGGCACAGACCTGGTTAATTGGATGGCTGTGTCTTCAGCCCCTCAAATGGGCCCTGCATGCAGAAAAATATCAAAAATGCCAGCAGAACTCCCAAAGTTATAAAATATTCCACAGTCCTCCTGTGACTTTGAGAAGAATGACCTATCATGATGAAAATTCATAATGAATTTTTACCCTGTCTGCCCACTATTAACTAAAGAAATTACACCACAGGTACGCCATAAAGATTAGCTTGGTACAACACATCTTTTCTCTGTCATTTAAATAAGCACTCATTCCACATATAGGCAAGTACAGATGAAGATTCAACAAGAAATATGCAGATCAGTACTCTCAGCACACTGAAACACTTCACTTGCCAGTCACATGACCAGATGGAGTTAATGTACAAATTTCAAGCTCAGTGACTTCTATAGTAAAAATGCAGTGAAACAGTCAGTCTTCATGTATGTCTCATCCCTTGACAGAAATAATCTCTTATATGGTCATTGTAAAGGGAAATATTTGCCTCTTTATGTTCCCTTTGCTTTGCACCCTAGTGATTTGATACATATTATATAATCATTGGCCTCAGGACAGAGGAGAAAACAACTGTTACCTCTACAGTAAAACCGCTTTCTGCGATCAGGTGATAGGAAGACAGAAAGTGGGTTAGGCATTCTGTGTCAGTTACTTGGACGGCAGTTACAACTCAGCATTTTTTGGAAAACCTTTCCCCTGCAACTTCCTCATTGATTAACAAGAGTATCATTAATATTTAAAGTTCTGCTTCAGTTATAATAACCAGAACCACCCTGGTAACAACAGTAAATACCCTACAGAAGTTTACTGCTTTTGATTTTTCACGGCACTTTCATGCACAATATTTCATCTTCCTTTACAACTTTACACATCAGACAAAGTCAGGGGTTGGTGCAAGTCCTCAAGGCAAGCTATTGGAAAAGCTGGGAGGAGAACCTAAAATTTCTCCTTTCAACCTCTTTCCAAACTGCCTCTCACCCATTTTCTTATGCCATGAAAGAGAAGTGACATCTTCAGAAGTTGAAACTCCAAATTTGGATGAAAGATGTTCTCTGTAGAAAAGTTATCTTTCCTCTTTGCAAATTAATTATTCAGAATCCCAATTTCCTAATTATCAGGGCTCTTCTTTTGAGTTAAATATGCCCCACAGTAAAACACAACTGTTTAAATTAATACTGAAGCATTTTAAATTCATTTTCGTGTACTTTTCCCCCCTTCATCTACACAGAAAAAGATAATATTTTTAAATTGAAGGTACATTCGAGAGATGATTATATATATCATTTTGTAAGCTATACTTGAAAATTCTCAAAGGTATGAATATAATATATAACCAAACCTCTTAACAATTAATCCACCTATGAAGAAAGTTTTCTTATAAATAATGACAATTTAAGTAAACTCTATATAGTTCAGTTCATATTGTTAAAAATCTCGTCTTTCTCTTAATTGTGCATGACAGTAGGGCCCAGAAGTAAACTGAGACAGGGTAGTGGAAAGGAGTCCCCACGTAGATAAAACAGCTATTATAAAAGTTCACTCACATAGAATTAAACACACGAGTGTACCCTGTGTGCGTGGTAGAGAAATGACACAAATTTAAATGAATGATACAAAAAAAACCCCATCACTTCTTTCTTATTCAGAACATTACTTTATCAAAAGACGCAATGATACTATTAGTTCTGTCTACCCAATATTCATTTCCCTCTTCTTTCTTCTTAGTAGAACCTGCAGCAGTTTTTGTTATTACTGCTATTTGTTTTCACATAGCCACTCCTTCTCCTAGTGGACCAGTAACAGGTGACTTCATCTCCACTTCCAGAAGTCCTACAGCCAGTCACAGCCCTTACCCTCCCCTGGCCAAGAACTAGTTTAAAAATGGGCAGTAAGACACAAAGGTGCAGCCGTCACTGGGTTCCTGGGAGAGGTCTCCCTACTTCAAGGAAAGAAAAACATTAGGAGATATAGGAGATGACCTCTTATCTTCTCTGAACATTTTCCTGTTTGGATGTGATGCATAGAACCAAAGCAGGAATCTCCTTATCATTCCTAGGATGAAACAAGTACACAGAGGAGGGAAAACACCAGAGATTTTGGAATAAGTTACGTAATATAATCCATTTCCTTATGTTTAAGTCAAATTTGAGTCAGGATTTTCTTTTATTGCAGCTGAAAACATTCTAAAGTAAACAGTAGATTCCCGCCTCTCCACCACCCCAGAAGTAAGCTTATGAACTTAATGCTCACTAAGGTTCTTCAACAGCAAATACCAACTCTAGATAAATCTGGACTTCATCTACACATATGTGTCTAAGCCCCACAGGGACAGCATTTTCAGGAATTGCACAAGTTATATGCTGCATAATTCCCCAATTAATTCTTCTCCAATCTGCACATGCAACTTTTCTCTCGTCTCTCTTGGTTCCTAAGGCCCTCTCATAAATACCAATAAGCCAGCAAACACAT
Organism: Lepilemur ruficaudatus; assembly: GCA_963574885.1. NCBI lineage: Eukaryota > Metazoa > Chordata > Mammalia > Primates > Lepilemuridae > Lepilemur > Lepilemur ruficaudatus. The sequence continues at coordinate 168,205 of CAUYRT010014016.1, forward strand.
AGTAAGTACCTAACACAGGTAAAGCTAATGGCTAAAAAGTTACCTAAAAGTACTTTCTCTTTGATTTCCCAATGTCAGACCTACACTCATGCTACATACACAGCCTATGTAGTGCAGAATTTTACTCGTGTATTTAGCCGTATGCATTTTTCTGGGAAGGGAGTCTATAGCTTGCATTGGATTTTCAAAGCAGTCACTGATAAGAAGGTTAAGAACGTCACTCTAGATAAGCTAGCGTGTGGCAAACCACACCAGCCATTACTGCAACAGAAGTGCGAGCAGAGAATACGTTTCCCAGATCTGCCTATTTCTTGTGGGAGGGGAGTCATCTTTACGTATTAATAACATCAAAGTTTGACAATATTTTAGACTAAATAAAATTTTGTGGACTCTCCTGGGACTTCAAAGGCCATCTATATTTAACTTCAATAGAAGAAAAAAATAAGTTTCATTACTTAAAAATATGGGACGCAACCTATTTTTTATTTGCACCTTTCCAAATAAATTATGAATCCTGAGCTTAAAATTTAGTTGAAGGGACAAAACATGTACTTGAAAAAATAACTAACATTAGCCAAAAGTTTTAAATTGAGGTACAAATGGCAAATAAACATCAAGAAATTGCTTACTGAAATATTTTTGGAAAGGAGATAGAAATTTCCTTGAAGCAGGACTTCAAGAGAAGGAAAGAAGGATTTTCAAGCATTGGAGAGCACAACGAGGAGAATTGAAAGGTGTGCCCAGAGAACAGGTGAAATAGTAAGAGCCCAGGTAGAAAAGGTAAATAAGGTTTTCACTCAACACACACTAAAGAATCATGACCACTCTTATTCCACTGAAGAGTGAGTCCAACGAAGTGGTGAAAGATAAGAAGAGCTCTGGATCTTCTCCATAGAAATGCTGAAAAACCTTCACTTGACCTCACTCGATTTAACTACTGCAGCCTTTACCAATTTCTCCCCTTCCTTTCCTCTTTTAACTCCCACCTTTCATAAGAAGGACCTGAAAACCAGATTCTCTGACTTCAGATCTGCCCCCCTCCAATCTATTATGAGCCACTGACAGCTGTCATTTCTCCATACAAAAGCCTTCAATGGCTCCCTACTGCTTTCCGTATGGAGTTAAAAATCCTTAGGTTAGCACCGAAGGTGCTTCCAATCTCTATCTACCTTCTTTGTTCAGGTTACCCTGCACTGTCATCCCCTTTGGTGCCCCAATCACACCAGACTCCTCACTGCTACCAAATAGATCTCTGGTGGTTTGGTCTCATGTCTTCCCTCCACCTGGAAAACATTCCTCCCCAAGCAATAAATGCACATAGAAGGAATAAATAAAAGAATGGTTCCACTGAGGGAAATATACAGTCATACACACACATATACACAGATCAATCAATTACATACATGTATATATAGGTGTAAGTATGTTTGCTGGTTACTATGCTTCTTGATTACTGACCCCACCAGGATGCAAACTTCAGGACAGGAGCTTTGACCTGGGCACCTGTGACCAAGCATCTGGACCTTGCTAAGAGCCCAGTGAACATTTGTCGAGTGGAGTAAGAGGATTTATCAAACATGAAAACTCAGAACCTTTGTCATGAAAACAAAAAAGAACCAAAATCACAGAATTTGACAAAATAATTAGTCACTAAAAGGATTTTTTAAATGTTGATGGGAATATATAAGACACAATACAATAAAGAAGAAAGCATTTTTTTCCCAGTAAGGGCTTCTATTACATGTTTTATTTCTCTGAAACACTGAGTGGGGAGAATCTATAAAAAAATTGACAAGGATGGGATAACAACTTGATTTGAAACATAAAAATATCTATGAGATGAAATTCACAAATTATTACCCCTTTAAAATGAAAAACAGATTTGAAATGGCACAACTTGACTACCTGATATATAGTTTATTACTGGTGTACCCAAGGGATTGTGTACAAAGCTCTCCATTTTCTTAAAAAAAAAAAAAGTAGAACCAGCTGGTAGATATATACAGTGCCCTTCAAAAGCCCCTGTTAAAGCCACAAATAATTGCAAAGCTTGTTCAAATCAAATGGACAATTTATTTTATGTATGATTTTGCAAAGCCTTTACAAATATCCATGGATGGCTTTGCACCCCATTTGAAAGGATTTGCTATAAAACTGCACTGGCATAAACAAACAAAACTATTCTCAATATTTATACTCATAACAAAAAACTATGAAGTTCTACATTCAGTTGTGGTTGTGAAAATCCTTACTCCCTGGGTTTCCATTGGCTGTAGTCTAATATACAAAACAAACAGGGTTTTCCGTTTAAATGTAACATGGTGTTACATATAGCAAGCATTTTTCAAAAATTCAGCCACAGGGGAGAAAAGCACAGAAATAAACGTATAAATTTTAAAACACACCATAGCTGCTGTAATAGAAGAATATTTAGACGAATGAGAGTGGAACTGGTTTTAAAAAGTCTTTCTTAGAAGTTTTTGACCCCAGAAGAGGTGGAGAATTAGGAGATGGAGAAAAGAAAAGGCAATATTAGCCAGAAAAATGCCAAACAGAGCAAATACGCTAGGATAAGAATTGTAAGGTGCTTGCCAAGACAAAAGCGCAATTTAAGCTGCAGCTCTGTCGTCAGAGAGACTGCCCAGGACCGGGAGCCTGATCCTAGGATCCTAGGGTCCCTCATGGCTGTAATCCCGCATCCTTGAGTCAGAGGACTGAGGGACAAAGCCAAAGGCTGGTCAAACAGTCATCACACAGTAAAACAAGGGAAAGTCCCCCGGCCCCCACAGCTTTGGTATGCCAGGGAACCTTTTGTTGCTGCTGTTCTCTTTTTTTCTTTTTAATTCAGAAATGTAGCTGCAGTGTAAATAAGGGAAGTCAAAGGATGAAAAGACTCTCTTTACAAAACAAGCTTTCCAAACACACCTGTCCCCTATTTGGAGGATTCTGTGTACCAGCGCAGATATTAGAAGCAGGATTTCTAATCCTCCAATTTGCCCCACAATTTCCTGTCACTTGGAATCTCTGTGGTGACAGTTCTCAAAGGCTCATACAGATACGAATCCCAGGGGTGTGGTGAGGGACACATCACAGATGCTGGTCCAGGGTCACCACGCCCAGTGGAGCCCAGGAATGTGCAGTCACAGAAAACACCCAGCATATTCGGATGCAGGGGGACGGACTTGGAGAAATACCGGAGCATCAATTAGAGCCATAGTTTTCCTAATGTCACTGACCCTCAGATCTGGAGCACTGTTAAAGAATACATATTCCTGAGTATCCAAGAGGTACTGAATCAGAATCTTCTAGATGGAGCCCAAAATTCCGAATTTGGCCAAGTCTCTCTTCCAATCACCCACTGACCTCCCCACACACTTCCGATAGCAGGAGGTGAGCTGTAATCTCTCCTTTAAATTCTTTGGACCCCTTGCATACAAGTGCCCATGAGCTGCAAAGAGAATATGATAATGTTCAGAACCTCAAGTACCAGGTAAGTAACGGGGCAGATGTTAATTATCACCCCCAAAAATACACCACACAAGAGGATATAATTTTTGAAACAGACCTAGAAATACTCAAAGTTTCTTTCAAATCTCCCCCACAGGATTCAGCAACACTCAATGATGAGTGTCTGTTCTTAAACAACCTGAAACCACTAACACCTAAGCACATGTGAAATATCAAAACAAAACACTTCCCCCACATCCCGATCCCGAGGCGGGGATGAAAAGCAGCCGTCATCTGATTCAATCAGACCACATTCAAAGCAGGTGGTTCCGAACATTATTTGAGCCAAGCGTGCCAGTTACTTTCCGGCACGCAGCAGCAATACATACGTATACTTTTTAATGAAACAAGAAGACTCAAAACAGTTTCAGCCCTTTTTGTTGGTAAAACTTAATCCTTGCATTTTTTAGTCAAAAAACCAGAAAGAACATCTTACTGAGAAAATGTGCCCCAGAAGCGCAGGAAGCACAAGGAAAGATCAAGATATTAAAATAAGACTTACGTGAAGTCTTTCTATCAAAGCCAATCAAAATCGGATCTCTGTGGTTATTTTTCCTCTCCTTGGCAAGTTCTTTTAAGGCAGATTCAAGATTACTTTTTATACATATTTGATGTTTACAAATTTGACTCCAACAAAGCAACACACAACATGGGCCAGAGAGGTCCATATTTCTGAATAACTCTAATACCTTTCTGTTTATTAACTATACGGCAAGTATAATATATTTAACCTTGTATCTCAGTTTGTTCATCTGTAAAATGGGGATAATGACACACATTAGACAGATTGAATGAGATTACTGACGTACTCTACTTAGCAGAGTATCATGTACATAGTAGCGACACACACACGTTTTTATAAGTATTATTAATATTAATAAACATTGAAATTAACCTTTTGTTGACAAAAATAATTTAGATATAGTCTGATTTAGAATGGAGTAAAAAATAAACTGAGTAATCATACAAAGGATGACTTAATAATTCATTGTGCAGTTCAGGCACATCAGTAACCTCGTTAAGGGCAGTCGACACTTCCTCCACTTTCTCCATTAAGGCCAGAGCAAGGAATACCTGCCCACTCCACCAAGTAAGTGCTTAACGAATTCTTCAATTTAAAAAAAACAATCCCCTCTGGACCGCATGAGTATTTTTATAAACACCTCCAGTGTGGTATAGAAGAGGAATGACTGAGAATGCTGTTTAGTTGAGAGAGATTAGAGATGATATCGCAACTGTATTAATGGAAAGGTTAAGAAAAAAGCAGGGAGAAAAAAAAAAAAGAAGTCTTTCAAAAGATGATTTTCCATTAAACTTCAGTTGATTATGGGGGGAAAAATTCCAGGCTATTAGTCTGTAGTGTTGGTTAATAGTTTTTCTTATTTTGAGAAAACAATGAAAACTAATGAGTTACATCCAGCAGCTTTAAAAAATGAATTACTGTGCATAATTCGTAAGCCCTTACACCACATGCCTCTATGCAGTCCTTCTTTTAGTTAAGGTTTCAAATTAAGGTTATTATTTATGAGAAAAAGTTGGAGAGACATTAAGAGCTGTAACAATTCCCCCAGACCATCAGTGGGGGGTGGGGGAGTGGTTCCATTCAGAATGAAAGGAAGATACACTCCGGGCCAAATATTTAAACAGGAGTGCAAAGGATACACACACAGCTCTCCGCACGCACCTGTCACTGCAAAATTCAACACTCACACAATCGAAAGGGCATTTGTGTTCACAAATCAAGTAATTATATCCCTAACTATCCATCTGCATATGCAATTACCCAGTCTGTTGCACAGAAAAGCAGATTTTTGCAGGTGTTTCCTCACCATCTTTCCTTCAAAATCCAGTTGCCCTTTATGTCCCCAAATCTGGGCACATACCAGTCCTCTAATTGAATCTTCGTGGCACTGTGGTGAAGTTCAAGTGTTATGTTTTCACATACCGCGTTCACATACAGAAGATTGTGTAATCTAATCAGGCTCTTGCTCCCTATTACCACTTAACTAATGGTTTAATGGGCTCCGTTTACACCTTGATGTCAAAGGATGTGCGATGTGCTACCTGACTCCTCTGAGGAATCTGTTCCTAGGTCTCTCTGTCACATTTCCATTTTGCACGGGTACTTTAAAATCTCAGAGTTAAAACTCTGGTATGCCAAGTAAAGTTAAATAAACAGAAATGACAACACGGTAGACAGAGAAAATCAGCATGTGTGGTTGAGGGCAGTGCATTTAATCAAAAAGAAGCTTTTCTGATTTTTGGAATCATAGAAATTCAAATTGCAAAGTGGTTTTTTCATACTCAGAACTTGTTAAACATTCGTTCCGATTGGTGCAAACTGTACGTCTGTGCAGTGGTGTTATACTTGAGAAATCAACAACATCTCAGTCCTGAGGGCATTGAGGGACCAGTTACCCTTCACGTAAATCTCAGACCTAAATTAATCTCAGGCCCAGCTTCACAGAATCTGAGAGCTGAACAGGACATCAGACGGCATCAAACCCAATAACCATCATAGAAATAGAAACCAAGGTCCAAGTAAGTGCAAAGATACACCATGTCTCAGAGTGTGCTTAAAGGATTGATTCTAGAACTGTAGAGTATTTCTAACTTTAATTTCTTCACTGTTTGCACTTAATGTTCATGCTCTGCCACAGAATCATTTATATGCACATTTCTTTAATTTCTTTAGATTTCCCTGGATGTATAAACAACAAAAAGTCTATTTAAGACAGTTTAAGAGTAGTTTGCAGTTTTAAAAAAGAGAAAAGACATGGAGTTAAACTTTCTCTTTCTTTCTTATAAAGCCTCTAAAAACACACATTTATACATTCTTTTTAACAAAAATGATATACAACCTTTAAAACGTCATTGTTTAGATCTAAACAAGACCCAGCTTATTTTCTACTTGCTGAAATTTAAGTAAACGTGCCATTAAAAAACACAAGCTGGGGACAGGAGCGGGGGCAACCAGGCCTAAAGCTCAAGTCTTCTAACTTTTTATCTCCATAGTGAGTATGAGACCCTGATGGCCCTGAGACAGACATGACTTGCCTCTTGGAGATGCTGGCTGATTAAATGTGAATTGTCTGCTTCACTCATTGACATTACCTGGCTGGAGCCCACGTTGTCAAGACCCTGCCCTATAACTGCTGGTCACCACTGTGACCAAACTGTTAAAAGGGGAAGAGGAGGAAAGACACAAATTAAAAAACAAAAAAGGCCTCTCTTAAGGAATGGGGAAAACCACAGATAGAGGCCCCACATCTTCACTGACATAGCTGCCAACAGCTGTGAAGATACAGCCATCATTCGGTGTTAGAGCATCTGGGAAGTTAGCTGACTTCACTATCTGTTCACGTATTACAAGTAGTATTTCAAGAGGACAGAACTGTTAGCATGAGTGGAACAGCGACCCTAGGAAACTGTCCAAAACAAAGTGAAAGGATTAGTGACCAGTATTTTAAAAACAAGAAACTAGATACCACTACCAACTTGACAGGCTTTAAAAAAAAAAAAAGAAAAGAAAAGAAAAAAAACTCTTTAAGGCCAAGTTTGCATTTCACAAAATTGTTTTCTGCAGAATGTTCCACATGGGAGTATTTCAGGAAAAAAGGAGTTCTCTGGTCAAAGCAATTTGGGAATCATTACAAATTATAGCACTCTCTTGGGCTGCTTTACAATATTTAATGAAGAATGTACTCAAAATAAAATTTCTATTAACATGTCCTAAAACAAGGTTTTTGAAAATGCTGGTCTACGTTGTGCTTTCAGAAGGTTCAATAGGAAAAGGGGAGTAATTGAAATTATATATTACTGATTTGTGAATTATAAGAAATATATTAAAAGCTAATAAATGGAAATATAGTATAGAGTTCAGTACTTAACCATCTCCTTGATAACTCTTGAACACAGAAAAATGTAGGAAAATTAATCTACAAATTATACAAGGTATATTATAAATATATATCTATTTATAATATATTCATAATAATTCAATCGTTATAAACTAATAATGTATATCCAAAGTTAAATATTCAAAGACCAAAACTCCTTTGTCTCTGCAAAGAATGTGACAGTAAGTTCTTGCCTTCAGTTTCCGTGAACTTTTGTTAAGCCAGTCCCTGATCCAATTGTATTTCCCCAGGTCAATGATACTCCACCTGTTCCATCAACCCAAATATAAACAGTAAAATATACATTATATGCATTGAAATATTGTAAGTTGGTGAAACCAAGATGCTTAGACTATTATAATATTCTGGACTTGAGGTCAGACTTCATTCTGTAAATATTTTCCTCATTTTTATAAGACTTTGCATTCATTCTCCTATTTAAATATTCTGATCTTAAATAACTTCCATAGTCAGCATTGACAGCTAGATTTTTAGTTTTCACTTCTTTGGCCAAAACATAGCAGTTTATTTGCAATATTTATGGACACACACACACACACACACAGAAAGTTTGGTCAGGAATGTACAATCAAGAAGAAAAAAGGTGAAACAGTTTTAGCCAACACAGGCTCTTCTCCAACCAATAAAGTAAACACAAACTTACATATATTCTATTTAGAAAGGAAAAAAAAGATATCCTGAGTGAAAACTATGGAATCAGATGAAAGGTGGTTTGGATGCACATAGAAGAAAAATGGCCAGTGAGAATAAAGGGAATTCTCAGCTAAACAGAGAGTCTTTTAAGATTAGTATTATGATTTAAGTCTACTTCAAAATGGTTTCAGCCTTATTAAAATTACATTAAAACTAGCCTTGATGCATTTGCATTTAAAGGATTGCCTCACACTACTTAGCAGGCACTGAATTCAGTCCCCATTGATTTATAGTATTAGGGCACTACAATCACAGACATTTTTCAGGATAAAGGACAATAATACTCTCAACAAAAAGGTTTAAGGATGCAAGTCATCAAGAATGTGAATAAGAGAACTACATTTATTTGCACAGTGGAACACACTCACCTGCAGCATTAAAACAACCGAGAGAATGCCAGACAAGGGAATTATTATTCTATTACACGTGGTCCTTACCAGAAGGACCACATTCAGTCAGGAACATTGTACCCTTGTAAGAGCATAAATCTTGAAAAGGAAAGAGATAATAAACTATTTTTTTATTTTAAAGTGTCTCAGTTAAAGTTATTAACTTTGATCCTTTCAATCCTATTCTGAGAGAAAGGAGTATCTTACTGCAACATCTATAAAGATCTGAAACAGATAATGAAGGCTTTCTTTAAAAAAAAAAAATCTACACAAAGCAACACAGCTCAAAGAAGTGGGAGTCTTTGCTTTCTTTTTAAATGAATGTAAATGCATTCTTAGGTCTGGTTCTTTAATCATAAAGAGCTCAACCACAGGGTTGAAGGAAGGAAGGGTTACTAGCTTTATTATTTTAACCAATTCAAAACCTGTTTGATTCAGACTGTTGACTCATTTAAGCCAGCAGATGAGTTGTTTCAGTGTTTTGCACCCAGTGAATTATCAAAAGCCTACGCTAACACTAACACTACACTATACTACACTACGCTACACTACACTAACAAGAGAATCCAAAACCAGAACCGAAGTCCCCCATCTAGGCCACACTTAGCCAGCCCATGAAGACAGAGGAGAATACAAGAAGGCATTTGAGGGTACAGAAGTTCCTAAGCTGGCTCATCAGCCACTTATTTCTACCTTCAACTGTAGAATAATTTAATTCTTTCATCTTGTCCTAAACATACAGAGATGTGAAAGAAGTCTGGATAGTTCAAAGTGTTATACAAAACCGTTAGGATCATTTAATTAGGAGCGATGTTGAGCCAAGTACCAGGCTTTATGAGATATAATTCTGTTGTACAGTTTAGTTACTAAAAGAAAAATGTGAATGTAAAAATTCCTGGGGGCTGCAAAAAGGTATATTTTTTTTAAGGACAAATGTTTTTAGGAACAACCAAATGAGTTGCTGGAGATTTCATGCTTTCATTCATTATTTTCGATATCAACACGGCAGATAAAGAAAGAAAATACATTTAAAAGGCAGGACAAAAATGGACAACAAGTGAGATTAATTTTGTAGAAAACAGCAACATCACAACATTATATACTAGGCAGCAATTTCTGTAACAGCCATATAACTTAGGCCTAAGAGAAGTAGCTATTTTACATGGCTCTTTAATTATAAAAAGAAATGTATATTCATTAAAAAGACAAATATTGTTGAATTTCTGAATAGTCTGAATAATTCCGGATCTGTCTTTTACATAGAAGAGAATGGTATGGTATTTTTCTTTTTAATTCAAAACGGAGTCATCTGAGCTTTTCCCTATTTTTCCCTTTCCTAGGTTTGGACTTTGATAGATATCTTCTTTGCTGGCTTCCTAATTTTCAACCACAAGCCTACTATATTGTGACGCATGTTTTTCAGAGAAATAAAACCCAGAGATGTGGTAAATGCAAATGGGACCAACAAAACCACTACAGCATAAGCCTTTAATGCAAGGCAGAGGAAGGAAAGTCAACGCTCAAAGTTTTCATACAGCTAACTCTGTTTATAGCTGCCAAGGAAAGAACCTAAATTCAAGTGCTTTATAATTGTTACAAATTGTGCCAAAGTACAGTGTGTTACAATAAATTATGAAGCTTTTACTTATAAAAGTAATTAAACTTTCCTCAGATACTCATAATTCTGCCCTCCATAAATTTTCTGTTCATTGCATATTCAATAGCTATGTGTTCCAGTTAAACAAAAAACAATATTAAAAAAAAAAACTAAAAAAGGAAAAGGAAAGGAATAATCTCTTTCCAAGAACAACCATGCACATATAGGCTTGGTTATATATCGAAATTCTGGAAATGCATAAACAATGACTCTCAAAAACTTCAAACCATAGCAAATGGTAATAAAATATTTATACTAGAAACAATTCTCTTAGAGCTTTTTTGTAAAGTTTTGTTTTCCTCTTATTATTATAGACATTTGTTTTAACATGAGTTTTCTCCTCTATCCCAACATTTCCTACTGCTGTATGAAGCCATAAATCTTTGTTAGCATATTACTGTACAATCTGTTGTGATAATAACAAAAATAATGAAAGCCATAGCAATCCAGTTATACGGTCCTTGCCATTTGCAATCAACTCCCAACTTCTTTATATATTCTAAATGGTAAAATATATACAGGATCTATCAACTGCTGAAACACAGCAGTCTAGAATGGAATACTGCTCAGAATGAAACTGAACAGAAGCTGTGAAATTAGTCAAAAAAAAAAAAAGTTTAAAGCCACAGGAGAGTATGTGGAAGAGGATACCATTTCTACCATTTCCAAGTTTATATTTCAAAAAAAAAAAACTCAAAATGGTATCTTGATACTCATAAGGGGAAAAAAAATCTCTTTTCAAAAGGTTTAACCACATTCCCAGTGGGAGCAAATCAGCCGAGCAGGTGGGTTTGTGATGAAAGAAACCCTTGTTGTATTATAAATATCTTCAATAATTAGCAACTATGATGAACAAACTTTAAAAAAGCGTATAGGTCAAAGATCAACTTTGTCAAAAGTTTCCCAGGATTTTGTCTGATTTTTGTTTGGGTACCTGGTTTCTCAATCCTAAATCAGGCACTTCTATTTCAGTACATATTCCAATTTAACAAAAACATTTATTTTATAAACAGAAAAGGAAATGAGCTTGAATAAGATATATTTATGCAATTACCATATCTAATAGCCAATTATGTGTCCTCACATGAACAGATAAATAATATATGCACATACATTTATCAATCTTGTCTGTGAGGGAAAGAAGGGAGAAGAAATTAAAAGAAGAACAAACTATTATATACGGCACGCAGTTTTCATTATTTCGTATTTGCATAAGGGACTGCAATAGTTGTCTTCAATAAAGCTACTAATTGTAAATAATTGGTTTAGATATTTTTAAACCAAACTAAAATATACAAGTTATTAACTATATCATTCAACCTGGCAGTTATACTTGTTATAACTATTAACCTTTTTTTCCCTTATTTTGTAAAATAAAAGCAACAGGAATGTTCAAGTTCATATAAAGCTATTAAAAACATTAATTATTTTACCATCAAGTTAAATATTTTCAAAAACAGAATACTTCACAATATCCAGGGAGGGGAAATTATAAGAATAAGAGAATAGGATCAGATGTGGTATACTTCTAAAGTATCCATTAACTAAAGCTACACGGAACTGGAAAGGGAAAAAAAAAATCTGACATCCACATGAATACCAAATTAATTCATTATGATCAGTGCTACTACAATGAACACAAAATTAATTCATCACAGTGGAATACACAAAGCACTACCCACTTGTTATACCTACTGACAAAAAATAATAGGACGATTATCCTCCACCAGGGTGACACACGTGGCCGTGGGCCCTGCTGGCTTGTCAGTCACATGAGTGTTTCCTTCCCTGAGAGTCTACACCAAGATTTTTTTTTTTGCAAGGAGGCTTTTTTATCAACCAATTTAAATAAAGTATAAGATGTGAAGACCTGCGTTACCAATGGTTTTCTCTACCCTGTTGCTCCCTACAAGGGCTAGATCCAGGGCGAGACAAGTGAAGCACCTTGGCGTAATACTGAAGAGGTTGCTCGTACTCAGGTTTCTGCCAGGATTGGCTCACACCTCATAGGACTCCAACAGTAAGTCCCTCAGCCCCTATATATGCTGCAAGTCTAGACTCTAAAGCATGACCACCTCCCTTAACTGGGAGCCAGGCACTCCTGCCATGTAAGCCTAGACCCAGACACTCCTGCCACCTGCCAGTGTCACGGCCAAGGTCAGCTGTCTTCTTCTCTAACGAAACCTCTTCAGACGTCAGTCTCTTCAGAAATCCTTATGCATGTTTATGAGCTCTGGATCATTAGGATTCTGGGGTCTACCACAGGACTCTGCCACAAGATACACAAAAATCGAGAAGAGTTAGTGAATTTCCTCCTCTTCAGTGAAGAAGAATGGCTGCTGACTTTTCTTCTCCCACACCTTCAGAGATGCCAGGACTTGGCACCTGAACCTCAGGGGCTCTGTCTACTTTCCACCTCTGTCAACTGAAAGACCAGCTTGGTGTTTTAAGAATATCTATCCTCAGTAACTTCAAGGTGGAAAGTTAGCAGGTGGAAAGTTCCATGTTAAGACAGAAGAGAACTCTTTCCTACAGAGGATGCATTTCTCCTTGGAAATGAGCAACTTGAAGTGGCCTGTACCTTTTTTCTTTTATTTGTAAATAACCCTTAGAGCCAGGGAATGCTTAAGTACCTGTGGGCAGCCAGGAAGTATAATTCTCAGGTGCCTATCTACAAGATTATGCTTATGGAAATTTTTCCTCTGGAGAGGATTTTTGTTTGTTTGTTTTTCAGATATTCAAGGATGGGTTGATATCAGACCCTTTCACTGAACAGGACCGTGAACTACAAATGTTAGTCATTGCAGTGAGAGGCTCCAGTGTAATGTCACAACTTGCAAAAGAAGAAACTTGTTTATTCAGAATATTTCTTGGTGCACACAGGGATTCAAAAGATGGATATTCTTTCCTTTGCTAAACTGCTGTCCTGCTCTTCTCCCTTATTACTTAGCCTTTGTGGGGTGCTAATGCTATACCAACACATCTGCACATCACAGATGTGGTACTCAGGTAGGAAGAAACAGGAATCTGCCACAATGTGAGAACAGAGCATTCTATACCCACCTGAGAACAGGTACCAATAAATGCAAAAGCCTTCATGGAGGCAGTAGGCTTCAGTTGTCTGTGTGTGGTTAAAGAGGCACAGAGACACAGAGAAGAGTTTTTGTACAGGGTAAGGCACCTTCCAAATGAAAACTAGCAAGGACTTTTTCAGCTAAACCTAGCTCCATTTGTTTATGGAGGACAGAAGTACTCAAACTTGACTATACATTAGAATTGACTGGGGAGGTGATTGTGGGGAGGTTTTTAAACTCCCCAATTTAACTGGAGGTGAGGTCAGGCATCAGGTGTTTGTTCCCCAAGCTCTGTAGGTGATTCTAATTTGCAGCCAGGACTGCACACCACTGATACAGAGGCCAGATGGCCATATATCCTGTACCTGGGGAAAGAGAGTTTTACTATGAAGGGACACAAATCAGTGAGTAGTTTCCAAGCCCAACTGGCTATCCAAATCCCACGGGAGCTTTTATTAAAATACAGACTCCCAGGCCCTGCCCCATACCTACTGCATCAGAATCCCAAGAAATGAGATTCAGCAATGTCTGTGTATTTAAAAACAATCTTCAAGCACATTTTGATGGTCAGCTGGGGCTAGGACCACTGGCCTGGATGAAACTCAGAAGCTCTTATCCCTAACTTGGTTGATTTCCAGCAGAACGCTACATGTCTGGATGGGTAATCTTAGCCTGTGAGAGAATTAGGAATGGCAGGGGAAAAGGGTGGAGGAGGGGAGAAGTATTTAAAAAAAAAATAAAGAGAAAAGAAATTTAAGTGTCCTCTAAGCACCCACAAGTCTGCTTCTTAAAGTGCTGATAATGAGCAGTGTGTGCTGAAAAGACCAATGGAACTAAATTCTGTACCAGTTCATTTCGGCACATCCTGTTTATACGACTATTTAATGAGTCATTCAGCCAGGATGATTTTCTGTCTGAATATGTTAATTGCCATTTTTTTTTTCATAGCTCTCTATTAAACAGTACAGATAAAATAGGCATGCTCATGTTTTTAAGCGCTATCAGTCTCTCACCCTCCAGGGAGTGGGCAACAGGAGTAAATAAGGGAAAACTTCTTTTTTTAAGTGTTTAATTCTTTTAACATATATTGGCATTTGGGACCCCACTTCAATTCAAAAGCATATGTTAGAGTTAGCACTGAAGTGAAAATGAAATGAGGTGGTTGTCCCCATATGCTACTGGCTTCACTGCATCACAAAGAATTAGCTCAAATAAGGGGGCAACAGTGTGCAGCCCCTTGCTGACAAGTCCCCCATTTTTAAGAGGTCAGTGTGGATATCTGGGGAAAGATAAGTGATAGAGAAACAGAAAATTTCTCACTCCCTCTGATATTCCTTTACAAGTCAGTGTATAATGATTTTTATCATTAAGTGAAAAGCCTGGAAGATCTAGGCAATGGGGGAAAGGTCTAGTTAGTATTTTTTTTTTGGATTATGTTTAATAAGTAATTAAGCGAATTCATTTTTATATTTTATTTATCCCCAAAGGAAGAAGAATTTAGACATGTAAAATTCTGCAACATCAGTGGCTAAAAGTGAAAAAAAAATATTCTTATGCACATCATCACTTAATAAATCAAGCCATTATTAATATTCATTTTAGCATTTATGCAGTTTCCAGGGCCTTAATTTAAATTTTAAGCATTTACATTAAACAAAATACATGTCATTATACTACTGCATTCAGAAGGAAAAAAAAATACACACACACACACACACAACCAACCTTAAGGCCATAACAACATATTTTACTCTTAACTGCTTTGTTTACAAATATTAAATGGTCAAATTAATAGTGTTCTCAGCGGCTTTTTGACATCTCAAATTTTTCACCAACAAAAATAAAGCAACCAAAACGATGAAACTCCAGTGGCAAAGGTTTATTGGTCTTTGTACCTCATTAAAGGGACTTTTATAAATCACGTTTGTTCTTTTGAGTAGCAACTAACACGGCTGAAAAGGACAGGTTGGGTTTTAAAAGAGACAGATATGACCTAAAGGGAACACATTTTACTGTAGTGAAATAAACTGAGGAAACAGTTAGCAGATTAAAAACCCCTTGAAAGGAAGCATCATCTTTGGGAGGGGGAAAAAAAATCTTCGCTGAGGAAAACAGCTGGAAACAGGAAGCTTTTGGGCTTTCATCCTCCCTGCTTTGATTCCACCGCGCTCCCGTATCATGAAAAGGCAAAGAGACTGATTTCAGCTGTGCCTTCCTTCCACAGAAGGCGGGAAGGCTTTGTGGAATGCGAGCGGCCCCATCCAGAAGTCCCCGCCCCGCCCCAGTCGTACAAACACCAACAAAGACGTGGCAAAAGAGAAATGGCGAGAGATGAGTAGCAACTCAAAAATAGTGTTTTACAGGTTTTAGCAACGACAGGGGGATATCTGCTATAACTTAGTTGTTTCCCTCAGCAAATCTCGTGTGAATTCGCAATCTCCTAAGTGACCAAACGAACCCAGATAGATACCACTAACTGTGACAGGTTTTCTTCTCTCCACACTTGTTGGTCATTTTTTTCCCATTACGGAAAAAAGGAGTAAGACAGTATAACCCCTTATATTCTTAAATCTAAAGTCACTGAATTCCAGTTTCGACTGTATTTACATAGGTAAAGTCACTCTATTTAGGTATCCAAAGACCAATAAACCTCTGCCAGTGGAGTTTCCTATGAGATGTCCTGTTGGTCATGTCATCGAGACATTTTCCCCACTGCTACCTTGAAAATATTTTTATTACGTTTACCATGACATTTAAAGGACAATGCAACACAGTAAAGGAAAGCTCGGGTTGTAAGTTTTAGGTCATCCTTGGTCACCGGATAATGAAGCGGCTCAATAAACAGATCCTACAAACCTAATACACTCAAGTCACAATTTATTCCTTTGTTGCTATTTTGGGATGCCTTTTAAAGCAGGAATTACAAAGCCGGACAAGAAAAGGGAAATGTAAATATAAAAGTCTTGACTTTGAAAACTGCGAACAATGGCATTATAAAGCAGTATGTGTATAATATCTTACATTCTTCACAAAATGGAACTGATTTGCAAACAAGTTAACTTCCATGCAAGTTACATACAAGTTAGGGAATTAACTAATTCTTTTCTTTAAAGCTATTCTTAATAGACAGGAAAATTTCACAGCATAAGAGGTTTCAAGCAGGATATGTAAGACGAATATTAACTTCATCTTAACAAACGGCTTAAAGTAGGTATCTTCAAATTTTCACTCTTACAGTGGAATACTTTGATTCCATGGTAACATTTCAATTTTTAAAAAATGTCTACTGTTGACACTTGGTATGTGCCACCTTCTTACCAATGGATATTAATCACCTTTGATTTATCCATATTCACTCAGAATGTCTTTTATTTGAACTACCTTAGTTACTAGTGAAAAAAAAAACAGTATAACTTTGAGAATCCTCATGTAAGGTGATTTCAACTGGATATGTCTCTAAAATACAAGTGATTATCACCAAGACAATAAAATAATTTAGTTATTCATGTTGAACTTTAAAGGTCTATTTCCCAATCAGAAACAATGCAATGGGTATTAGCAACAGAAAATTTTGATCATCATACATTCCTGGAAATTCCAAGTTAGAAAGGTATAAATTCAGTCTGGATTCTCCATATCTTTGACATCAACAACTTCATCATCATCATCATTATTACCACCAATCCTGTTCTATATTTGGAAACAGAATTTTCACATATTATTTCATTCATTCTCAAACAAACAAACAAACAAACAAAACAAAAACCTCAGAGGAAGGCAGAACAGGTATTCTCTTCCTTATAGCATAGATGAATAAACCAAGCCCAAAGAGCTGGCAAGCCGGAGCAAGGTGGCAGAGATATTAGTGATAGTGTCCAGACCTCTGGCAGAGGTCTTTGTGGTACATCATGAATGAGAATCTAATCCTGATTCATAACCTCCACCAATCCCTAGAAAACAACCAGCTCAAGTACCACCAATTTTCAAGTCGTATTACATTATTCTTCTTACTTCTAACATGTTCCCAGGGAATTCAGTTTCATTAGGCAATGACAGTAATATGGTCCTGTGCACTTAACAACAGATAGCAGGGAGCAGGGAACGGCATAGTCAACTTTTTTTGCAAATCTTTTCTAATTGCCTTAATGGACTCTTATTTCCTCTGCTCATCTAAATATGTATTCATTCCATAACATTTACTGATCATCTGCAAGGTAGCTAGGCCATTGTCAAGCCTAAATCCACAAATATTGCTCCCATGAAGTCTACAAAAAACAGATAAGAAATGTACACATGGAAGAAAACAGAACTCACACCTGTTGAGCATCTATGAAGACTACACCATTTCCAAGCTTATCTCTCGAATCATTATAACAACTGTGTGAAGACGGAATCTGAAGAGTGGTAGTTACTAATAACTTTTGCGGCACCAGGCTCTCTTAGGAAAATTGGAAATCCTGCTAATATTTACATGAAACTAGCTAAACATTTTAATCACTAACGTTATGATATGCTGATAAGTGCAAACACTATGTTTCCTCAATGCTTTAGAGAAAATATGATTATATCATAAACAATTTAATCTTTTCCTCATAATTTTAATCCACCAACGCTTTGATTTAGAAACAAAATAGAGGAAGCAAATCACTGTACAGCCGAACACTGGTATCAATACCAAAAATAAACTGAGGCACACAAAAAACCGAACTGACAGAGCTAGAACATCCTTGCTCATGCGTATTCACCGCTCCTTCCTGCAGGAAGGATACCCAGGATGCCCACACTGCCTCTGATTTGTTGTGTCTACTGGAAAAATGGACTGCAGTACCAACTTTAGGAACCAATCAAAGTATTAAAACAAAACAGACATCCTCTCCCATATTTGGCAGGAAAACCCTAATTCAAATATTCTAAGCTTCCCCCAAGAACAAGCAATTATAAGGTACAGAAAGGCAATAGTTTTAAAACAACATGCTAATCCTAATATTAGTACCTTGAAAAAGGAAAACTGCCAAGATGCTGGAATAATGCCCAGTTATCCGTCTTACCTACAGCAATAAAACTGTCCTATAAATGTGAACAAGACAGTTAGGATACATTTTGGAGTTAGGTTATTGGCATTTTTTTCCACCTCACCATTCCCTAGGAGAAAATGCCTGACCTACGCAGGCAAAACACAGCAGATGGTAACCCAGCCCGCTACCAAGAGTACTTAGTCAATCCAAATAATTCACACAAAAATGAAGCAAGATGTTCAATGATTTATGGCCCTGATTGCACTAGATAATGATGGAATCCCTTCAACAGAGCCACCTTTTTATTGTCATATACTGAAGAGCTAGCTAAAGTGTCTAAAAACAATATATTATTATATTACTATCAACAATAAAATAATTACTACATAATTATTAATAACATCATGGTAATTATTATTATAGCTAATACTTATGACAGCTACTCGTGTAATTTACAAGAAACAACTTATTTATTCCTCATTACAGTTCCATGAAATGACTACCCTCTTTGTGCAGATAAGAAAACTGAGAAATAGTGACTAGAACACAAATCTATGACATGGAGAACCAACTTTCAAATCCAGGAAGTTTAGATCCAGCAACTACAATGGTACGGGAGTGGGTTTAATCTAAAGATTACTGCAAAATAAAAAACAAAATGTGTTTACTCAGAAAGAACACCAGACCTGGTTCACTAGCCTGAGTTCTAGACCTGGCTGTTTGCTGTGTAACCTCAATAGAGACACCTCTTGGAGCAATGGTTTCTTCATCTGTGAAATGAAGGAGTGAATTAGAAGCTGGAAAGCTTGTTCTTCTGGTTTTAAAGATTTCAGATTCTGAGGATAACTCCTAATCTCAGTTTTACTTAAAGATCAGATCATTTTTTATCATTGTTTCAGATCCAGAAATACTGATCACTCACAGTGGCAATCAAACCGCGGCAGCTTCTCTCTGGTTCAATGATCCTCACCCCACGTGATTCTATTATATTAATAAAACTATACTTCCTCTCTTTGCAGAGGGGATTAGGCTATTTTTCTAAAAAGTGTAACTCCAACAAACCCAGGAGGACCTGAAGCTGCTACTTCCAAATTCCTAGGTAAAGGCAGAATCAGACTTTTGGTTAAAGAAATTTTATAAATATGTGTGTGTGTATGTGTGTGTGTGCTTGTGTGTGTGTGTGTATTCAGGAAACCTCTGATCAGCTTCCTCACCACACCTAACGGGTACAATGCACACTATCTGGGGGATGGGCACACTTACAACTTTGAGTGAAATGGTACAAAAGCTATTTATGTAACCAAAATGTTTGTACCCCCATAATATTCTGAAATAAAAAAATTAAAAATAAATAAATGAATAAAACTGCATTTTCTTTCTACAAGATGAAGCTAAATGTTCAACAGAAAAACATCAGCTATGATAGCACACACATTAAACTACCCACATGCAACACACGTATACAATCGCCACAAAGATATTTCCACAAGCAAGCAAACACTCATTCAACACAATTACAGCAGTCCCCCCTTATCAGAGGGGGATACGGTCCAAGACCGCCAGTGGATGCCTGAAACCTCGGATAGTACCAAACCCTACATATACTACGTAGTTTTCTATATATACATACCTATGATGCTTACACACCTATGAAAGAGTACATTTATACGTAATTTACAAATGACAGTAACAACAATAACTAAGTATAAAATAGAACAATTATAACAATACACTGTTTATAATTTCATGGATAGATTTGTTAAGATTCATTCTTACCCTAAATCTTGGAAACCTCAGACTACAATTTTTTTTCTTTCCTTATTAAGTCAAGAACTTTCACCTTTTCACTGAAACGGAGCACTTTATAAATTGCCAGCATCACTACTCTTGCGTGTTGGGGCCATGATTAAGTCAAATAAGGGTGACTTGAACTCAAGCACTGCCTGTCATGCCCCGACCGTCAATCTGATAACCTACTAAGTAACGGATGGGCAGAGAGCATAGGCAGCCTGGACCCGCTGGAGAAAGGGATGATTCAAGTCCTGGGAGACACAGAGCAGGACGGCGTGAGATTTCATCCTGGTACTCAGAATGGTGTGCAACTTCAAACTCAGGAGTTTTGTTTATTTCTGGAATTTTCCATTAAATACTTTCAGACTGCAGTTGACCGAAGGTAACTGAAACTGAAGAAAACGAAAAGGCAGATAAGGAGGGACCACCGTATTCTAATTATCTTTTTTGCTTACCTAAGAGTTACATACTTTTTCTATGCTGTTTGGTTGCACATTAATAGGATGAACATGTGTAGATGAAGAAGTGAACACACTTACACCCACGAGGCAGCAGCTGCGGCGGCAGCCACAAAGGTAACGGCTGAATTCTAACCTAGGCTGAAACATTGTTGGGTAGGAGTGAGGGAGAAGATTTTGGGGTGGATCATGTGTGTTGAGGAGTAATCTGTCAAATAACTGTTTGGGTTCAAGTGTTTGTGTTGATGAGTTGGCCCCAGCTTCTGTTCCTCTAAACATTCTCTAGGATGAACTAGCCCTTCTGGGCACTCACTCCAGTAAGACGGAGAAACTGACCCACGTCACCCGGGACTACAACCAGGAAGAAACGCGGAGGCTGATTCGTTGCCTATAAAGTCTCATCCTTCAGTTGATGTTCACCGGAACAAATAACACAACCAGTAGGGGACAGAGAGGCCTCCTGATCAGAGGACCAGTGACAGGGGGAAAAGGTGGCTGGGGGAATTTTCCCCCAACACACACAATACACCCCCCCAAGCCTTCTCCCACCCCTTCCTCCAACAAAATGCCTCTTGAAGACCTTATTATGTGATACGTGCGACTGCAAACTCATTCTTACTTAAAGTGAAAGTAGAAGCATCTTTAGAAAACTGCTGCTCTAAATTGATCTGTAACTGAGGTCCATCCCACCTTGACTTCTAAGCAGGGTTCCATTCCTAAATCTTCCTACGTTATAGCAATTCTATCACTACCACTCTGAGAATGCTTTTTCAATGCCAATATTTCATTGAATTTTCAAACGTAATTATTATTTCTAATAACTGAGAAATTGACCCATTATATTTTCCCTCTCTAAAATTTATCATACTAATAGGTTAAAATACTCGTTGAGCTATTACTATGCGTCAAACACTCTTCTCAATGCTTGACATGTATTAACTCATTTAATTTCCACTGCCCAAAGAAGCAGGTACTTGCATTACCCTCAATTTGCAGAGAAATTAAATAACTGTGTTGCCCCAGATTACAGGTAGTAAGAGGTATAGAGCTGAGATCTTCAGCCAGAATCCATGCTTTCCAGGCCACCCCTTCCAGCTCACACTTGCTCTCTAATAATAAAATACCAGAAATCTGTACAGTAAACATCCTTTTATTCCTGGGAACACTTAATAACAAACTGCAAATAACAAAACCGCAATACAAGCTAAGTGCTACAAGTCTTCATTTCACCATCCCTATAAGAAATTTGTTTACTTTTAGAAATTGTGTGCTGACTTAAAAAAATCCAAACAAAATTTAAATCATATTTTGATTAACTGTTAAACAGAGTATCTGAAATAAACATTAGAGTAAATCTTCTCTCAAAAATCTTACGAAGACTTTTGTATGCTATTAAATCTTATAATATTTTAAACAGGAAAAAAAACTCCATTTCTGACTTTGAAAAGTTGTTGACCCTTGAATAATCCACACCAAAAATCAGATGAATTGGAATCTGAATATATCTCTGTGTCTTATTTCTGTAAGTACTCAAGGAACACGACTGTCAACTTATTATCCCCAAAGCATTATGGACTTAGCGATAATAAGTTGTTAAACACAGGGCAGGTTTTTAAGTACTATTGTTAGTGTACTATGATATAAAAAGCTTTGATATCATCTAAGTTATTCTCTTCTCTGAAAAAACTATAGTTACCTAAAAGCAAGCAGGAGCAGCAGCAAAAAGACATACACAGACACACAGACACAGACACACATACCACTGACAACAACCCAGTTCAGATGCTAGCACCGCTACTTGATTTTTCAAGCTTCAATTCACTGTGTAGAAAACTACTCAGAAAATATTTGACAGCTCCCCTGACAGTATGGCACGTAGGACCGCAGCCCCCAGAATTATAAACCAAACTGAGTTCTTTTTGAAAACTAGATTGCAGAGACATTGATCCCCACTAAAAATATAGTTTAATGGCAACTCAGGTTATCAGGGATGAAATTTCTAGTGGCTTAATGTGATATCCAAAATGATTCCCCCAAATCTTAGCCCCTTTATGCTAGAATAGAGGGTTACCTCTAAATTAACATCATTCCTCATAATCTTGGTTCAGAAGCACTTTTAGCCACCTAAACCTATCTCCCAAAGGAATTCCATTAATCCAGACATTACTAAAGGTCTCAGCCAAAAATAAAAGGAAAGAGGGTGGGAGGAATCACAGGAACTTAAACTGTTAGGACTCCAGCCAGGGAAATTCCTTCGACAATCAGTCCCTATCTTCACCCTGAAGCCTATCTTTGAAGGGTTGAAATAATAACTTTCTTTGGACTTCTTCATATATAAAAATGGCTGGAAAAAATTATCTAAAGCAATAATCCTAAGAAATAACTAAGAGCAATGAAAGCAAGCAAAGGTTTTTTTCCACCAACACTGGCCTTCCACTTTCTAGCAATGTTTTTCATGTTGTCTCCTTTAAATTTCTACTAAACCAAAGCCAAGTCTCCCCTGATGTTCTATGCAGTTTCGCTTAATGAATAAGACTGAGAGTCACCACATCTCTGACTCAAGGTTAAAGGTTCACATTCATAACCTAAAACTCCAAATATAGCCTGTCTGCCCCTTTGACTGAGTCACAGCAGAGGACCCAGGACTTCCATTCCGATATTTCTCTGTCTAAAGAGTCAGTCCATTTTCAGGCATTTTGATAGACATAGCAAAAAGGCTAGAGCTTTAAAAAGCAGAAACGTTTATAATATTTCACATTACTTTCTCATACACATGTGTACAACAAATTCATGGAAATTTTAAAAATATATCAAAGTATTACATGAATCCCAAATTCTAAACCAGGCGTTTCAACCTGGAAGCCTTTCTAACAAGCCTCAAGTCAGAAACGTCCAGTGAGTCAACTCCTGAGGATTCAGAAGTCGACAGATCAAACATTTTAATCGAGACTAAGCTTTTAAAATACAAGTTATATAAATATTTACCTCTGCTGTCCTCTTCCATATGAACAGGAAGTAATAAATTCCCTCAATATATCTGGTGATTAAAACTCTAAAATACAACTTCTTGAACTTTCAAAGTTTGGGAACTAAGACCTCCATGTAAAGGGACTTTATTTTAAGGAGCCTTCCTTGTTACTCTTCTATGCTTCATGCAAACAGAACACTAGTTAATGATGACTGTAGATTTTCATTTATTTGTATACATCAGTCAGTAGAAGGGGAAATGATACTGGCTGTGTGTTTATGAGCTACATTAGAAATCTGAACAATAGCAGACCTTTACCGAAACAAAAATAAAATATGAGTCAACAAGATCTTTGCCAAACAGAGGTCTCAGGACAGCCTTGTTCAGTCTTCTGGGAATCCCACTGCAATAAGCACAATAAAAGCAGGACGTGCCTCATTTCCTTCAACCGCTGAACATGCCTCTCCTGGAGATGTTTGTAAATTTCCTTCCTCTACGCATCAAGCTGGCAAACTGTCGTCATTTCTTTGGGGTAATAATATCCTGTTGATGTCTCGGTAGATCTGTTTTGAGTGTTTCTTCCACATAACGCATATACTTTTAATATTATTTTTCAACACAATGCAGTAAATTATTTTGCAGCATATTTGAACACAGTTCGCAAAGTATGACTAGAAGCAATGCAGGGCAGGAAATTCTAATAAAATGCTAGTTTTATTTTTGGATTTACAACTTAGATTTAAGTAATAAAGTCACTTCGACAGTAAAAAGCATTCTCTGCTTTTTCAGAAGCTGAAAATATTTACCTACACTATTTTAATAATGTAAAATGTTCTCATTCAATTCCCATGCTGGAGTTTGGGAAATTTCATACAGCAAAAGTAGCATCTCAGCATCAAAAAACTGACTTATTTATAATAAATGGCAACTCTCATTTTACTCTTATTTACAAATTGCACCAAGTACTTTAAAAACAGGGTTCAGAGTTCTAAATTCATTAGAGAAATTCATAAATTCAGTCAAATACACTGAGTGATTAAAAACTTTTATCTAAATAAATAATTGTTTCTCAAAACTTAAAATGTATTTGGACCTGACAGTATATTTCCTGGACAAAGAATTTTTTACCTAAAGTAAGTAATTCCAGACTGAATCATATTTCTCAATGAAGTTATTATACATGATATAAACGGAGAAAATTATACAGTGACAATTTTTAAAAATAACACTGAAAAAGTAAAATAAAACTCACTCTCAACTAATGTAACTTGAACTTAGGCAGACATTCTGCTTCCAAAGACGGCAAAAGCTGATTTGTGAAACACTAAAAATAATTGATCATTGCTGCAAAGCACCAGATTTGGAACTAAACTAAATGGCATGTACCATTCACTGCAATTCCAGATAACACCTTATTTAACACATGAGATAAGAATTATGAACATGAAAACATGTTCAATATCATTAATAATCCAGAAAATGCCAATTTTTAAAAGAGCACAATCAGATACTATTTTTCAACTACCAAGTCAAGATAATGTAAATGGCATGGCCTTCCTGAATAGCAGTTTGGCAAGCTATGCAAAGAGCCTTTCACCTAATAATTCTCTAGGAAACTATCCTAATAATATCCTTGCAAATACACGAGTATATGCAAAGGTGTTCAAGACAGTGGTAAACAATAGCAAGCTGTTAAATAAATTATGGAAGATCCACATGATTGAATATTATGCTGCCCTTAAAAATCATGTTATCATGCTTTCAGAAACATTCAAGGACAATGGAAAATGCTCATGGTAAAATGTTAAGTTAAAAAGCAATATACAAATTTCATATTAAGTTTTTAAAAACAAAGAAAAACTAGAAGCTGTACAGTGATCAAAATATTAACATTAGCTCAATCTGCAATTGAGGACATGTTATATTTTAATCAGAAAAAATAAAGGGGTATATATGTGTATATACATGTATATACGTATACAGTTCCTGACTTCAAGGATCTAATAGTATATTATTAAACAATAATTAAAATCAAGTGGGAGTGGGGAGTGGGATGTGTACATGATTCAAGAATGGCAGAATGTTGGTAATGGTTGAAGCTATATGATGGCTACATGGGGTTGTTATTTGGTACATGCTTGAAAACCTTTCCAAACAAAAAGGATAATAAAAGGCAAGGAAAATGCAATGTGTCATAAGAGTTAGACCAATAAATACTATTAAAGTACAGAGATGGGAAAGATTACCCCTGGAAGAGGTATTAGTACCTCTTTGAATCAACAGTCATAAGATTTCAACAGGCACATTAAGTGCTGGAGGGGAGCCGTATCACTCACTATCACTCAGTATCACTGAGCCAAGTGATACTGGAGAAAGGCAACTGGCCTCGAGCATCTGGCCAGTGAGTAACTGGCAACAAACGTGTGGAATCTAACTGCTCCTCCTAATATTCGACAGAAGATGAAAAGGCATCAACTTATATATTTTAATCAGACTGTGAGTCACCTAATGAGTGAGCATTCTGCCTATGCAAATCTTCACCTGGCATAAAACAGCATCATTGACTGGTGCAGACTTCTGGCCCCACCCTTGCTCACTGAAGGAAAACTATTCCTTTTACTGGATGGTGACTCCTGGGTAATTCCCATGAGTTCTTTATTCTCACTGGACAAAACCGCTCTGAGATCTAGGCAAGACGAAGAGCGAGAAGACAAAGAGCTCATTTTTAAAATCCTGTACTCATCCCTTATCCTACCCAGCCCTCAGCTTATTTTTTTTTTCTACATCAATAGCCCATCTCCATATAAATGTCTAATTTCCCAGCACTTTAGGTACCACAATGTCTGTGTGAATGAGTCAGAATGCGCATTGCCAAATACTGAAAGAGTCTAGTTTTCCTAATACCTATTTTTGAAAAATTTTTTTAAAAGCCCATTGCTTCTTATAATTTTTCCATAAATATCTAACTACTCTCAAAGCTACCACTGAGATTACAAATGCATCCTTCGGTTTGCTAAATTTCCTTGACTTTTAATATAAATTTGGAAAATGCAATAAACTTTATTGGCTATAAGACACAATTTTGCTTTCTCCTATTAAAAAAAGCTACTTAATCCTGAAATAATACTTCACAACCCAAATAATATTTTTTAAAATTTTAAAACAGAACCACAACCTTTGGTAATTCTTGATCTCTTCTTTCTCTATATAACAATCCCTAAAATCTTTTCGTTGTCTTTGAAAATACATATGCATGAAAGTTTGAGGCTAAAGAGCCAGCATCACTGGTGGCCCCTGTTAATGCTAATTGAGTTACTATAAACATGTAAATCCCCTTGTATAGAAGCCTAGCTTTTTTCCCTGCTATCCAAGACCAAACTATAATCTACAAAGATCGTGTTCTTGATTTGCTGTGCATGTAAATTCTTTCACTTAGATAAGCTCTTGATAGGCATTCCTCTTCTGAAAGATCAAAAATCATTCTTCAAATGCCAGGTTCCCTCCTATCTTCCATCTCTCCTGGATTTCTACTGTACCCTTTCCCCTTTGCTAATGTTCTGTAAATAGTACCAAATTAATAAATACTGACATGCTTCATAACTATTTTGATGGCATCCTGTGGTGACAATGCAACAACAGGACTATTACGACACCAAGCAACATGGCCTCCATGTTTACTTCCTGAAAGAGACTCAATTATTGAGCATGTGTTTGGAAATATTACGCATTCGTACATGCAAACACACAAACAGAACAATCGCACCTACCACCATGCTTGTCAGTACCCACAGCTGAGAACATGGGAAGACCTGAAAATTAACCTAGTGAACATGAGAAACTGGAGACACTTATTTCAAAGAAATCATTAAACATGAAACTTTTAAAGAAATACGTAGCTGCTAATATCTCAGCTCTTAAAATTGGCCCTTAAAGGTCCATTAAAGTCTCTTCCAGGGCAAATAATGCCCCAGGTAGCTTAAGCATTGAGTTTTGTACAGACAGAAGCTTTTTGTGAGTAAAAAGCAGCAAATGAACAGCAGAAAAAATGATTTAGTAAAAGAGATATATGTAAAAATATACTGATGCACAAAGCAATTGATATGTATTACTTCATATTTACAATATTTATAGAATAGTACAATTTTATATAATTCATATATCATTTGACATATGAATCATACATATGTACTATATGGTTTATTACTATTAATATATTAACACCTAATAGTAGTTAAATATTAATTATGTGCCAGGCATAATGCTAATCAATTAATAAACACGCTCATTTGATCCTGCCCCACTCTAAAATATACTACATTCCTTTTTTTAAAATGAAAACATCAGTAACATTAAGAAGCTTGCCTAAATTTGGAAGCAAACTCATAAAAACAGTTCTCTCCTACTTGGCCTTGGATTACCAACACTTAATATAAAGAAGAACAAATGATAGGAGCTGAAAAAAAAAATGACATCTACAGGACCTAAGAAATGCCGGCAAGCAGATGGGAGGGAAAAAAACTAGATAGAAAAGTCCAAGATGGGAAAAGAACTCAGAGTATAAAACTCATGGTAAGAAATGGCCTCACCAAGTTGAGTATGGTCAGACTCATTCATTCACATGTCAAGCACTTACTGAGTGTTTACTACATTCTAGGCACTGAGCTAAGTGTAGGCACACGGTGGGGAGGCAAGCTCTGCAGACCTGATCCTACCCCCTCACAAAAACTGCAGTTCAATCAAGAAGACTAAGCACCTCAGCAGGTGTGAGGACTATTATAGTTTATTTATGCTCCAGGGGACAAGAAGATAAATTGGAGAAGCAATGAAATTAGTCTTCAGGGTTAAGAAAAACTTCCCAAAAGAAGAAGAAAGATAACAGGAGTTATGGAAGAAGGATGTGGCCCAAGGTCCAATGCTTTAAAGAGGTCAAGCAGTAGAAAGGCCAAACAGTAGACATGACAGTTGGGCATGTCACTGGTGACTTTAAGGTGGAGTTTTTAGGGGGTGTTGTAAAAAGAAGCCAACTCATAGTACACGATACAGAAAATATGGTGTGAGAAAACTTGGCTGTGAAAAGGAGAGAACAAAATAAGTCTCAAAATATAACAGAAGGGGCGTGTTTTAATCCATCTTTAAATTTAAAAATCCATTTTTAATTTTAAGATGGGAGAACCTTGACCATATTTAAATGCTGAAGAGTTAGGGGAGAAGAGGAGGTTCACGACTCAGGAGACAGAGGATGGAAGATTCAGGAACATGTCCTCAGATGTCAGAGGATGAAGAAACGGACACCAAGACTACACAGGTAGGCTTGATTAAACAGTCAAGCGGGCTTTAACACAAGTTTCCATAGAATGGTGGTGACGGTCGGTGTGTGGTAAAAAAACAAATTTTAAAGGGGACTTGAACAAATTATTTGATCCCAACCTCAATATCCCTGACTCTTAAATGGGGCTAATAAGGTCTACTTAAAGTCTTTGTAGTATGTCTGAAAGCACGGAAACTGGTTAACGGAAAACGCTCGTTAGATTTTACTTTAGACTTATCTAAATCTAACATAATACACTGACTTTGGGGGAAAAAAGGTTTATAATCAAAGTGAAGAGAAAGATAAAGCTTGCCATTGGCTGGACCCAACCAGAACACTGAAGAAAGGGAGTCCGATCATGCACCTGGGACAGGTTAGCCTCCTGGAGCACAGAGCGGGTCAGAGAGTGATCTGGAGGGCCTGATGGGGACAAAGCAGGGAACAGGATGGTGAGTGTTGGAACAGGAAATGGTTATAATTTTCAATAGTGTGGTCAGGTAAGGCCTCACTGATAAGACATCTGAGTAAAGACTTGAGAGAGATGAAGGACCCAGCCATGGAGACCCTGAGGCAGGAGTGCTCCTGGCAGAGACAACAAGTGCAAAGACCTGAAGGTGGGAGCTTGCGTGGCTGCATGGGGTGTTTGAGGAACACCAAGAGAGGCGTGGCTCTGATGGAGAGGGAGGGAAATAAGTAGACAATATCACAGAGGTACCTGGGGAGCCACATGCCATTGTAAGGTCTTTGGCTTTGACTCTGCATAAGACTGGAAGTCACTGCAGTGTTCTGAGTAGATAAGGGATAGCAGCTGACTTATGTTTTAAGGATCACTGCTCTGAGGGTCAAGGGCTAAGGAGGCAGTCATGTCCGAAGGCTATTACCAGAATGCTACAAGGTACTAGCACAAGAGGTTATGAGAAGTAGTTGAATTCTTGAAAGACAGACCCCTGTGGGAGACTGTTACAACAAGAGCTCCTAATGAATCACACCTCCCTTCACTCATGCTTTTGTGGAGTCTCCTGTCACCTTGACACTGGAATGGACCATGTGATGTCCTTTGGCCAATAGAGCATCCACAAGCATGATGTAAGCAGAGGTTTAAAAAGCATTTGCTCACTGGATCTTGCTCTCTTGTGCTGCAGGTTACTTTTCTACCATGATGTGAAGAAACCCAGGCTAGCCTCTGGAGGATGAAACCACGTGGAGCAGAAGCGAGTCAATCCAGTGGACTCCCCTGTAGCCCAACCAGCTCCTCCAGCCCACATGCCGTCTGACTGCATCTACATGAGTGAGTGACCTCCTGTGAGATAAGCAAAAGAACCATCCAGCTGAGCTCAGTCCAAAGTGCTGAACTACACACGTAATGGTGTGCAAATAAAACGGTTCTTGCTTTAAGCCACAAAGTTTTGACAGTGTTCAACACACAGCAATCCTAACTAAATATAAACTAACAAAATTTATGAAGACTTTGGATGCATGATACAAGAGAAATTGGAGTCATGGATAATTCCCAAGGGGTTAGGTCTGAGGAATAGGAAAGATAAAGTTGTCTTTAAATGAGATGGGACAGCCGAGGGGGATAACAAAGTAGGCGAAAAACCCAAAGGATTTATTTTGTAAATATCATCAGTGCAAGCAAGGCTACACACACTTCTCTTTAGGTATAAGCAGACATATATATCAGCTCTAATCGGGAAAGTGTGAGAGGCCAGGCCCTCGTGGCTACAGCCTCTTCATCTCTCTTCTGTTTGACCCTGGATTTTGACTTTTACCAGACCAATAAATTAAAAGAGAGATGAAAAATGACAATAAATAATCATGTATATAGCTTTTCATATGTCCATTATTTCCAAATAATACTTTTTGCATGATCACTTTTCAGCCTGTCATCTACCATAAGAGATTACATGAGTTAATGGCTCACCATTAAGTATTTACTCACTGAAATGTCTGCATGCCTGCTTCAAGATGCAGACCTTGAACATGACTGTCCTCTTTAAAACTCTAATGACTTCTAGAATGAATGGAGTTCACTTTCCTTACACTCCCAACAATATGATGATCTGTTTTCTGTTATATACGATGTTTGAATGTTTATAGCAAATACAAATTCATCAGGCAAAGTTAAGAATAGCAAACTTAGTCCCATGAAACTTTACTTTCTAAAATCTCACAGAAAAAAATTTCAAAAACTATTGCAAGCAGTTGGCAAACTCTATCAAGAGCTATAAAAACTGCACATTGGAGAATATAAACAAAAAAGAAAAAACTTTGTGCAAAATTATAGAAATAACCAAAATTATAATAAACAATTGCAGAAAAGACTTAAATGAATAATGGAGAGCTAAGCAATTTAACTCTAAATAGTCATTAAAAATTTCAGAATGTGAACTATGGGAAAACATGGTATTTTATATTTGAAAAAACAATAAAGAAAATGAACAGAAAAATATGTAAGCACTGTATAAAATTCTTTTAATTCCCTTTAATAATCCAATAGAACTATTATTTTACTGTTAAACTCAAGTGAAGCCAGACATGAATAACCCAGAACAATAAAAAATTTGTGAATATATATGTAGAGACATTGACAAAAATCAAAATTTGATTTGGTAACATAAATAGTATAGTCACTTGAGGACTTTTTGCTGTAAATTTATTTAACTGTATAAAATTCAGAAGAGAATAAAGAAATGTGGCCGGGTCCTTAACTTGTATATTTGTTTTGTGTTTTCTCACAATTATCCAACATCTTAACAAGGACAAGTGTCACCACAGCATCCTGAAAATGAAGAATTTAGTTCCCTGTATTATTACGTATTTACACATATCCAAGCAGGATATACGAGGATGAACAAACATTCAACCTAACCTCACTATACTGTTTGAATGGCACTAGTCAGAGCTCTTTAATAACTTTCAGCACAAAGAGGGGAAAAAGTAGTAGGACACTATGAAACAGGACACTATGAAAGTAAACATCAGCAATGCAGGCAACAACCTGAGACTCCCAACAGGATCGTCAATCTTAAAAGATTAAGATGTGTTCCAATGCTGAGAAACCGTTGCATCAATTGTCTCAATTATCTCATGTTTAAAATAGATGGGATATGAAACTCTCTGAGATACTTAAGCAAATTTGAGAAATATAATAAAAATAATTTTTGTCCCTAAAAAAAAGCCTTTATAAATTCATAATATGGAGTACTGATCATCCCTAAGACAGAAGGATGCTTCTGTGTCCATGTTTCACTTCTATGCTGAATTGAGATCTTCACAATCTTCTCAAATGTCCTTGCTTAGTATTAATATATGTGTGACCTCATTTATCATTAATTAGCAACAGTCTCCACTGAAGTCATAAAGAACCTGAGAAAACCAGGTTAAGTGTCACTTCCCAACTACAAAAGCAAGCTGTTACAAATATTCCGTAGAAAATATAAAGTATGAACTGTGGTTACTAAGTGATTCTGAAAAAAAGGAAATTAAGGGTTTCAGTGTCTTCCTCTACACTTTACCAGGAAACCTGAAAATTCAGTTTAGTGCTATAAGAATCTTCTCACCCCGCCACCTTCTTCACCCCCTGAACCCTCCCAACACACACACACTCATAAACAATTCACCGCAATGCCATAAATGGGAATAATTGAAATTGATTAATCTACCTAAAGTGAATTTATATTTCTGTCAAAGCATAATTTTTCTAGAGATTCTCTATCCAGTGTAAAGGCAATGATATCATAGGCATGTCTCTAGGAATCAATTTACCTTTTCAAACTCTGACCTTCAGAAGATGAAATCAAAGCAGTATCGAATCATCCCAGCATTGATAAAGTGCTGTAAAATAAAGCTTGTCTATAAACGCACTGAGTCACTTAAATAAAAAGCAATATGTTTCACTTCTTCAGCTACATAAATATAGATATGTATATATAAAAACAAGCATCATCCCACATCCACATATATATGGCATGTGCACATGGGACGATCGATGATGTTTATAGATGTCTATATGTATTTATATAGAGATATACTTAGGCTCCCAAGCAAAATGTTCGTTGTTTTTAAATTCTCTGATTTTTGTTGGTAACAGTTATTTCTTGTTAACCACATAGTAAATATGAGACTATCACATTATGTAAACCATGCAAAGCTGATTGAGTTACATTTTTTTTCCTGAAGAACATATTCTGTGAATTTATAAATGAAGACGCAACTTTTGAACAGGAACAGGCAGCTTTATTCATGAGCAAAGAACTGGTTAAAGAAAATGTGAGTATATAGAAAGAACAATGGGTAGGTTAAAGAGATACCAGGAGAAATCTGCCATTCATTAGCCAGGAAGAAATCATAACATAATCTTCCGATACTGCCCCAGAGTTTTATTCCTACTATGAGTTAACCATAAATTTATATAAAAAGATTTCACTCTGAAATCAGTGTTCCCTAAGCCACTACAGATCTGTGACATTTCTTCATTCAGCCTATTTTTCCCAATTCAAGGTCTAATTATCCAGTTTGTTAACTATCTAGGCCTTGGTATCTTTTCCTTTTCTCAAATTTCTTATTTAGCTTTTATACTACGTCTTAGTGACAAGGCAGAGAGGGTCAGAAAAACAGTGACATTCCTATCAATCAGCGTTGCTACTTACTAGGAATTCTGGAAGTGAGTTTATTTGGAGCAACTGAAACAGCTGGTTAACAATTTTCCCCACGAAACAAAAATAAAGGGAATTATCATTTCCTAACAATAGATGATAACGTCATGCAAAAATATTACAAATCAGATTCAAGTAGGGGAGGGAGTATTTTTAGTATGAAAATAACTTTCTTGATACAGTTATGGTAATAAAAAAAAAGAATGAACTTATTACCTTAAAAGCATGTTATGTAAATGTTATCTTCTAGCTTCTAGTAAAGAATAACACTTTGATTTACATTTCATGCACTGCGATGACCCTAAATATAGATGTCAATTAGCGTCCTTACTGCTTTGCAACACCAAAAGCAAACTGTACACGTTAAGTCCAATCTTAAAATGTAAAACCTCCCTTTTCCCATGTGTTTCCTCTCTACTTTAATCTCCCAAGAAAATCATACCAGAACTGCTGGCTTACTCTCATCTCTATTTTATTTCTTCAGGTTCCCCACTACAAATTAACTGATGGAGGCCATAAGCCTTTTGCTAGGCCATCCACCACTGCCCTAAGAGATGCAAGTTATTTTACAACCTTTGTACCCTTGATAAAGCATGACATATATAGCACTTACGAGATGCAATTAGGTTTATAATAATAAACATCTAGATAGAAAATTTTCTTGAGACATGAGGCATCAAGATATTGTCATCCTCTTTCTAAAGTCTTATTTTTAAAGGAAATTTCTGGAAGGCTAACTATTGGAAGACTGCTGCCCTCCTGCACCAGTACGGTTGGAAGTGTGGCTTAAACATCACATTATCTGCACTTCTCTGGCGTTAGACATGACAAGAAGCATCCATGAGCAGCTGACTGGAAAGAGCTACCATCCCCAGGGATGGGGAAACAAAGGGAAGTGGTTGGGTTTTAGAACCTGGAAGTTCCACTAGGCACGCTGGCTCACACCTGTAATCCTAGCACTCTGGAAGGCAGAGGCGGGAGGATTGCTTGAGCTCAAGAGTTGGAGACCAGCCTGAGCAAGAGTGAGACCCCATCTCTACTGAAAAATGGAAAAATCAGCTGGGTGTCGTGGAGAGCACCTGTAGTCCCAGCTACTTGGGAGATTGAGGCAGGAGGATTGCTTGACCCCAGGAGTTTGAGGTTGCAGTGACCTAGGCTAATGCCACTGACTCTAGCCTGGGTGGCTGAGCTCTGTCTCAACAACAACAACAACAGAACCTAGAAGCTCAGAGGAGACAGGATGAGAAACAAGCAACAGCTGACTGGTGATGCTGGTATCTCTAATGAGGCTGACTTTAGGAATGTGGGGAAATACTGAAAACCAGAAAAAACTATGGCTACCACAGTAATGACAAGAGCAGGAAGGGCTAAGTGCCTTCACCTTCCTCCTCTAGCCATCCACTTCTTCCTCTGGCACCTCCTATTGATAGGCTAACGTGGAGGCCAGTTTGGAACAGAGTCAATATAGTTTGCCGCGCATCACACGAAGAATATAGAAAGGCAGGTTTGGACCTTGCTAAAATTCAACCTGTCAAAAATTGTATCATGAGGAGAAAAAAAAAAAACGTACATAATAAAATACAGGGTAGTATGTACCCATGATTCAGAGGGAAACCAGACTTTGAAAACCATTTTTCCTCTACAGAAAATACAAGTAGATTCTATAAAACATCACATTCCACAGATACATAAGATAGAATGTCTGTATGAAAAAGGTACCAAGACAAAAGATTTGGGAAGCGATGTAAAAGCAGATGAATGTAATAGGAAATATTGTAAGAAAACTAAAAATGCATTAACAAAATTAAAATATGCATAAAATTGTAGAAAATATGTCAGTGATATAGATGACAAACAGTTCTCTTAGAATAGAAAGAAAAAGGAAAAAGAAATAATAAAAAAAAGGAATACTGAAGATCAAGATGAAAATATAATCTACCCTAAACACATAGTCATCATAAATTATTTATGCATGAGAAATGACAGAAATATTGGTTTGCAGAAGTGTTTAACACATCTTTCTAGGTTCAAAAAAGATGTAGTTAAGAACAATTCTAAAAACTAAAAAGTAAATTAAAATATCCACTATAGAAAATAAGCCTTATTTTTCAACTATTTCAAATATCATTGAAAAATTCTCAACATATCATTTACTGAGACACAAAGAGTATAAAAAATTTTAAGACACAGAAACCATACTATTTCTTTACTGGCCACACTGCAGTGAAACTAGAAATCAGGTATGAAAGATTTAAAAGGAAAAGTTGATAATCTTTATGAAATTTAAATGAGAGTTCAAGTTAGCTACTGTATTAAAAGGAAAAAAATTAAAATAACTGTTCAAAAACCAGTAACAATGAGAATACTACATATCAACAAAACATATGGAATGTAGCCAAATTTATAGTCTGATACAAATTCATGATCTGGAAAACAAGGACTGAAATAAGATTTAACCAGTCAATTCAAGAAGAATGACTTCTATAAAACAGACCCAAGAAAAACTAAGGAATAATAAAATTTTAATAAATTATTAGAAAACAGAAAATCCAAAAATAGCTAAATAAATCCAAGACACACTAAAATACACATCTCTGACAGATCTTATCAAATTGTTCAAAAATGTAAATATAAAAATAGAAATACTACGTAATAGTAAGTGTTCATTCAAATAATCTAAAACTGCATATATATTTTAAATTATATGCATATGTATGTGTGTGTGTATATATAATATATAAAGACTGCTACCAGAGAATATAATCAACTGTTAGACAGGTTAATACTAAGAGAGAATTTTTGGTTTTACCTTTTTATTTTTCAGTATTTGCAAAATGTTTCATAACATACATGTATGTCTTTTAATAAAGAAAATTTTATTTTTGAAAAATAGCCTGAGGGGAAAGAATTCTGTGATTTTCATACTAGACAAGTAACAAAATTTTAGTTCACATAAATTTAAAATGAAAAATACCATCAATATTCCAACTGTTGCAGGACCATAACTAAGGGTCAATTTTTTTTCATGAAAACTATCTGAAAACGTACACTTAAATATTCACTGAAAAATTTAAAAGCCACCACTGAAATCAATCTTTCTAACATCCAGATTTAATAATTTTTAATGTTTACCTAGAAAAGGTCAGGCATGTTATTTCGCTGCCTGTACAGTGTAAAGTGAGGTTCCATGACATCAGATTGAGTATACAGAAAAAAAATGATTAGTTTTCTCTGTAATATATATAGAATAGGCATCTCTTCTATTGGATCATGTCCTGTTGGTCGAGAGCGTTTTTCTGCAAGATTCAGATATATCACCACTATATTGTATTTAATAACTACCTTAGTAATCAAATTTTACATTTGTGCTGAGTGTAATATTCTTCAAAATGCTTTCATATATATTATCTAATTCAATTTTAAAAAACAACTATCAGTTAAGTAGGTCAGAAGTAGAATAGTAACATTCTTCAAACATTGTGCTTACAATCGTATTTCACAAGGAACTAAAGATGTCTCTCTAATCATTTGCAGATATTCTGCAAACGATCTTTTCTTCAAGTGAGCTTTTTGAGGTCAAGAAGACTTGCTATTGCTTACAGCAAACTTGATAAATCTATAGGAGAATAAAAAGGCAGCCCCCTGCACCATTACAAAATAACAATCTACTGAAGAAGGGCTATCACAAGTCCACTAACCAGCCCTTAGGCTCGATCTGGCTCTCAGCTGGACTGCAGATAGCCCAGGCACCACTGTGCTGGTCATTTGGCAACCACAGACCAGAGAATAATTTCCCATCTGCTGTGCTGCTCCAAGTACCCCATTGAAGGACTAGTCTCTAAAAGTTTAAGAATAAAAAGTAACCAAAGAACTGTGAACAATGGTCAATTATCTAATTAGCATTTCAAAAGGTAGTGATAAAAAGGAATAATACTCTGAGGCCCACAACTCAAATGAACAGCTGTGTGTGACAAGATCAGTTAATTAAGGCCTCAGAACTTTTCCAAGCCCATTTCCTTTCACCTTTCTTTCTTTCCCTTTTTCTAGGTCTTCCTCCATCTCTCCCTTCCTCCTTTCCAGTGTATGTGTGCCTTTCTTCCAGGTATCTGCCATATCCCTTCCCCTCCTCTCGTTCCTTTCTTATTCCAACCATTGCCTTGTAATTCCTATAAAGCCAGCTTTCTTAACTATTACATCAGATTTCGATACATTAGTTTTAAACGTCTCTTGTGTTTTCTAAAGTTTTTTTACATGCTCAGATCAATTCTAAATCAAGTAAGCTTACATTTTAAATCTAAACAAAAAAATTCCATGCAATTAGATGACATTTCATTTTACTTCCATGTAACCTTGGATTGATTTTTTTTTCTTGAAGGTCAATGACCCACTATAAAGAAAAATATTCTTCTACCAATAATGGAGAAATTCCACATCCTAAATCAA
This sequence comes from Lepilemur ruficaudatus, assembly GCA_963574885.1. Taxonomy (NCBI): domain Eukaryota; kingdom Metazoa; phylum Chordata; class Mammalia; order Primates; family Lepilemuridae; genus Lepilemur; species Lepilemur ruficaudatus. The sequence goes on from CAUYRT010014016.1 coordinate 206,086, forward strand.
AGGCCAGGTAGAGAAATTCCGGATTCTTCAATTTTACTTTGCTATTTAGTACTAGAGAAAAGTAAATTTGAGGCCTTATTTGTAGTAGAAATCTGAAATGCATTATCTTGATCTCTAGTACAATCTGCAAAATACATATAATTAACCCCATTTTATAGATTTGAAAATGAAATTACTTAACAGTGAAGTTAAATAATTCATAAAGAATTGAGTTTCAAACTCAGCTGGTCTTTGGCACCAGAGGCCAAAGAGGTCCCTCCTCTATGCTACGTTCCTATTAAAATACATGATTAAGAAGACTGAAACTATTAATATTAATAGTTAGATTAACAATGAACCCAATTTGCACACCATTGACCCAAAGCTTGTACGTGTAGTAAATGACCCCCATTTACACAGAGATGGAAGAACTCAGTTCATTTCTGCTTTACCCTTAGTTTGGATGTAGGTAGATACTGGATGTCCCTCTGAGCTTCTTTCTACGATAAGGATTACCACAGTTTCATGCAGGAAGAAAGAGAAACAAAGCAAAAGAAAATGAACTGATGGTCATTATTATTGCTAATAATTATCTGAAAACACACTTCTTGGAACGTATAAGTGAAATTATTGTCAAGATTCCTGAGCTGCAGGTCTCTATTCTAGGATGTTTGTGTCCTTTGCAGATATTAAGCATTGACATCATGTAAACATTTATAACATTACAGTATCTTTATCAACTTATCAGATATACGATATTTTTGAGTGTCATCAGTAGCTATGCTCTATCTTTGGAGTTCCACTAGACTCAACAATGCATCTACAGAACCACAAAGAAGAGAGAAACATGCCCCATGTCAGGAAACAAGCAAAAAATTCACTGTATTGCACACATCACACTTACACATCTAACAAGGGATCTGGCTGGTTGGATAAAGATCACTCTGCCTTAGTTTCACACCCCCCAACACACACACTCTTTGGGGCCAGATTACTCTGGGTAATTCTTTGTCCATTGAAGGCCCAAGGACTGATCCTGGCAAAGGTTCTATTCTACAGAGAACCTAGGGATTTTTCAATCCACAGTTCTTGGAGAAATCCTTAGAAAGGCATTATGAATGTTTACACCCCTTTCACTGTTCTGATTGCTTAGAGGCCTTCAGATTAAAAAAAAAACAAAACAGGCTAAGTTTGGGGCCAGATCTAGCCCTAAACTGGACTGTGATCAATTCTTCCATGGCAGTATGCCTGAGCCTTTCTTGGGTCACAGAATCCTCTTGAGACTCTGATAAACTCCATGGATGCTTTCCCATAACATAAAGGTGTGTGTGTGTGTATATATATACACACACACACACTTAGGGACCCCTCTCTTCATGAGCTCCAAGTCAAAACCCCTGTTCCAGGCTCAATCCAAGAAGTTAGTACCCTAAACTAACTGATCAACACTTACATGCACAATGGAAGTATTAATAAAACTCAATGGAAATCAAGCAGGGGGAAGGGGGAGAAGGGGTTGGGTAAATTCTCACCTAATAGGTACAATGGACACTATCTGGGTGATAGGCACACTTATAATATCAACTCAAACTATACAAAAGCAATACATGTAAGCAAAACATTTTACCCCTGTGATATTCTGAAATAAAAAAATAAATAAATAAAATATATATTGATTATATCAGAGGAAAAAATAAAGCTAATCTTTTAAGTCAAAAAAAAAAGTATTCAATAATAACTGAATGGTTAATCTAAAAGCAAAAAATTGCCACTAATATAGAAGTTTAACCTCTTTCCTTTCTGCTCCTAGATCATTATTTGCATGTCTTATTATGCTAATATACTTGCAAGCCCTATGAATAAAATAAAAAAATAAAAATGAAAAGAAATTAGAACCAACCTCTCCCAGGGCATCAAAACAGATATATGCCAAGCTAGATGCCTAGGCAAGGCAAACTGCACACCTTTCAGACAAGTTTTCCTATAAACAACAAAGAAGACAGAGCAGCAGAGAAGTGAAAAAGTTACTGACCTGAGGCATCTGTCCCTCCCTCTGCCCACTAGGCCACTAGGTCAACCCTAGAGGCCCCTCACTCTAGTGTGAACCCTTAAGGTGGTGTTGACCCCATAATGAACACCACCTTCACATACCTGTCTACAAAACTGCAATGGTAGATTTACTACCGTCCTAGTGAGTCAAACAAGGGTTCCTCTAAATCAGGTGCACAGACACCCAGAGGGACTGCAACAGCAATCTGGAAGGGTCTCTGTCCTGTGACAAAGTCCATACATCACTGTTTTCTCTCCAGAAAGAAAAATAGTAAGAAGTTGTTTATATGAATACAAACGCATTTCTTCAATGAATGGGGAATACAGAGGCAGCTTACAGCAAATTCACATCCCTGGTTCTTCTGAGGCCTATAAATACCATAGATCATTGGAATTCATCCTACTGGATAGCTTGATGCAAATGCAAGCAGGTGACACTCCAAACACACAGATACTTAACGTACAAGGTATTTTTCTCCTCTAAATATTCAGGGTACCAGCAATTAAAAAGCATAACTCCACACACAGGATCAGCACGCAAGAAATACAGGCTAAAGGAATGAAATACAGAAGGTATTGAAGAGCAGTTCCTTTTAGTAAACAGTTGTGTATCCAACTTGAAAACCTAAGAATTTTTTTAGACCAAGATTTTCAATTGCCAAGATAAAATACAAGCTGGTAAACAACAACAACAAAACTACAAAAAGTGGTCAAAAACGTATTTTCTGTAATAAAACTATGTTAAGTGTAGACATACCTTTGGTGTAACCAACTGCACTGAGCCAGAACTAATTAAGCTCCCCCAGACCACGGCCAATTTGGGAGAAAATATGAAGAAGCAAGAGCTAAGATATTTGTACCTACCGAAAGGCAACCTTGAAACTATTTTGCTGAATCTTTAGAAATCTGTTACACACACACACACAAAAACAAAAGTGTATGACCATATGATTCTAATTAGCAGAGAGTGAGAGGGTTAAGGTTGAAAAATCTGTCACACAAGACTGCTATTACTCCTACCACAGCAACCCGAAAGAGCACAGAAATGCTTTCTCTGTGATCTCGAAGAGGCATGATGTTCTGAGCACACTGAAGGAATTATTGCTTTGGAAGATGGCTATTACTAAGATATTAGGTATCTGATGTTTGGGAAGTAATTTAGTGGGGGTAAAAAAAATCAACTTCATTCAATAAAAATGAAGTTTAGAATTTCACCCTCCTATCACTTACACACATTCAGAAACATCACCGTAATCCAGGCCATTCATACCTAGTGAATAGCCCAGAGGTATCTGTAATATACTGTGTACTTGGACAGTCAATAAAATCTGGAAACACTCTGTAATTGAAACTTTGTTCGTACCCAACAACTGTTCTTAAATTATTGGTGATTTTTTAAATCTTCCTGAGTCCAAGATGTACTAAAAGCATACATTTCTGACAAGATGTAAAGGAAAAATATATTTAAGCCATAAATTTGGATCTGTGCACAGCTAATGATCCAGAATCCACAGAAATTCAACAACAGTAAAAAGATTTATATATAACTGGCTATTGCATCGTATCATTAGAAGCAAACTGACCTAAGCTAAATTTCTCCAAGAAATTTATGTCTCATTATTGACTGAGTTTAAATTCCAAGAAGAACAGGAATCAGTAGTATGTTGTTTGTTGTTGTTTTCAGTCTTTCCCATTTTTTGCATTTCTTTCTTTTTATTGTGATGTCCTTGTCACAGTAAAAGCTCATTCTTGAATATAAACCCGCCCCCTAAAAAACCGCCTCTTTCTAGGAAGTTTGAGGCATTTAAAACTAAAATACCTATTCTTTAGAGACTTTTCATTTTGACACTGGTAAAATATTTAGCTCCCTCCACTCTAGGAGAGCTAGAGTTTAGACTTTCTCAGCATCTCAGGAGTAAACAGTTCTATCTTTCATTTTTACTATGACATTTCACTCTTAGAGAAATATAGTGTGAACCATTTTAATCCCTGATTTCTTTTCTTCCTCTATAGGCAGAGAAACAGGGATAGAGACAGAGATAGAGATAGAGATGGTGATAGAAAGATGAGAGAGAGAGAGAGAGAGAGAGAGAGAGAGAGAGAGAGAGAGAGAGAGAGAGAGAGAGAGAGAGAGAGAATGAATGGGGTCCTAGCCATGGCGAAACATGATTATTAGTCCTCCCTAGTTATACCACATAATCAAATTAGTTATACCACAGATCTTTTTAAAATAAAAGGAATGACATAGTTAGCATTTATTGTTTTAGAACAATTTTCAAGGCAATCTTACCTAGATTTACTTCCTGCTGAGCTAAATCTCTGCGGGGACTCTGTGAGTAAAATTATCACTGACATTAGGAACGAAAAACACTAACAACTCTGTGATGGCTACAGTAACACATTTCTAAAGGGAAGTAAATTGCCAGTGTTTACTGGAACAGAGAGAAGGGAGCCTGTCACTAGCACACCATGCAAGGAGGGGGATATCAACATTTTAAATATCTAGAACGTTACAAAGCCCTCAGTGCGGCCATTTCTGCAGGTGAGTCTCTAGGCACTCCTTTTGTGGCACATGTCCTAGAACTCAGACTTACAAAAGAACCTATCCACGGAGTTTCAGGTTGCCAAGCACCCAGGCAGAGAGAGACTGCTATTTCTGAGATATTACATTAATTTCTGAAGAACAAAAGGTTCAAACCTGATTACTCCGAGAATAGCAAACACCAGGCAGCACACGATTAAGGAACCGGTTAGGGCAAAATGGTCTGCGAGTAAGAAGCAAAAACTTTGTCATGATCATAGATCGAGTAACTGTACATCCACTGCCATATACAAAAACTGAGTGGAGATTGTAGAGATATGTATAAAGAAGGCAAGCAACGAAAAATGGGGAATAAAACAGGTGAGGGGAAGGAGAAAGTCTATTCTGAATCAAAACTATGCTGTGCATCTTGGCTCCGTGCACTTTCGGTTTATTTGCACACTCTTTTTAGAAAAGGGGGGGATCCAAAGCGGATGAAAGAGTTATTTATGAACAGACGGGACACCAGGATGGGGTGGTAAGAAAGCTATGGAGGAGTGTCTGGACTTGTGGATAAAGGGAGAAGCAGACATATGGGGAAATCTATATAGAAGAAACAGAGAGAGTGAAGAAGAGGCTAAAACAGGCAGATGGCTGGACGGCAAGGGAATAGCATTACGCGGGGGCTCTGAAGAAGGGGAGGTGGCCCCGGGAGGGGGAAGTAAGTAAGGGGGAAAAGAGAGTCAGGAGGTGACTGCTTAGAAAGTTTTTTTTTTTTGAAAGTTGCAAAAATTAGATATGGATAAAAATATTTTTTAAATATATTTAAAAGCCAAGAGGAAAGAAACAAAACGAAAAAGAAACCACTCTAAAAAATACACGAAAAACGGTGTTCAAAATTAACAGCAAAGGTTTTTAAAAGAAGTGTGAAGAAATTTAGAACTAATAAAAACGAAAGATGTAGGGAAGGGTTCTCTCAAAACAGACATCCTATGAAAATACTGCTGGATTGCAAATGATCCTCCCTGGTTAACTTTCTTGAATGCATTCCTGAGACACAGGAGGCATTTTCTGGGCTACCAGAATATCTTCTATATAAGTTTCTCATAACACTCATCATGCTGGTAATAAGTGGTTGCTTCTCCAGCTCTGAAGGCAGGGATCCTGCCTTATTAATGTTTATATTCCCAGTATTTATCAATATGATTGACATAATGAAAGGAATCAGTAAGTAGAGAATGGAGAAAGGAGAATAATTAAAAGTTATCATATGAGTGCCAACAAAGGTTGTCACAAAATGGAAATACAGATACGCATACATACATATGTCTCTATACTATACACACACATATAAATCATGTGTGAACATATTAAGATAATTTTTCTACTATTACGGCCACTACTATTTTGTACAGTAGTAATATATCACTGCTCATATTCATCAACTTGCTAATTGTGATAAATATTCAACAAATTAATAAATGGTATCTGCACTCTCCTGTCTGTCATGTGAATGACTCCAGTCTTCATTTGGGTGCATCAGAATATCAATAAAAATAGAAAAATTGTAAATTTTGCTTGGGTGTGTTCTACTTTCCAAGATTTACCATGCCTTTCACTAGTATTTAAGAATAAAACCCTCTTGAGACAACTAATACAGACACACTTTGCTTAGTCCGATAAACATCAGCCATGACCAATCAATACTATACTCAAACACAGTGAATATAGTCTGGCATATCTGTTTAGAAAAGAAAATTTTATTTCTACTCCCTGTTTAAATATAAAAACAGCTGTCAAAATATAAAACTTGCTTAGAATGCAAATGTGCTGAATTTATATTTTACTGAACAGTTAGGGTTCACCACCAATGAATGGCTTTAAAGTTAGATTTACTTCCATTAATAAATTCAAATAAATAAGAAAGTAATTAAAAGTAAGCAGAGGGTTGTTTTATAACCACATGAGGTCTACATACCTTGGGTCCATAGTATTATTTTCAGAAAGGAATCACCTAGCTTGAATGTACTTCATGAAGTGAGTCTTCAGTGCACAATTGTCAATTCTGATAATGTGATTAAAGACGGATTAAGGAGTTAATAATCATCGCCATCAGACCATCATCATCAACATGCCATGGCTAGATCTCCAATCCTAAACCTCAGGTGCCATCTGCCAAGTCACACTGACTTCTAAGGAGCAGTTTAGGGGGCCCTGCATGGCTCTTCCAAACCAATCCCTTCCAAATTAAAGTGAGGACACAGGGAGCTAATTTCTTCTGGAGGGTTAAAGGTCAAGCAAAGTAAAAAAAAAAAGCAAAGGAAGATAGGAAACCATAATATGACCACCTCTGATAAGTACTGTTGGACCTAAGCACATAAATATTCATCCAATTCTCTCATTAGTTTAACATATTCAGAATACAAACAATGGAGATATTAGAGCACATCCAGGTCACGCACATTGCAAGCTTGCGAAACAGGCAATTCCAGCTCAGAGGATGGTCCCATTAAAGGCCCTTCTGATCCCAAAGTTCTGTGATTCCATTTAAATGCACTGAGTTCTACTCTGAAAAGGCAATCTCTGTACCCTTACTCCTTGAAAGAATCCATAGAAATGTCATGACCGCCTTGGATTTTGCACAAATCTAGTGGTAAAACCTGTGAATTCTAATTTAGGTTTCATCCACACTAAGCAGTATGCATATCTCCAAAATCGACCTGCCTTAACTTCCCTATTTGTAAAATGGAAATACGATAGCTGCCTTCTTACAGAGATGGAGATAAAGATAAAAGATGGAAAAATATGGATAACCACAAACACCACAGTTACAGGATGCAGGTATTGCCATTTCTGTCCCCTGTATGTTTCCATTCTGCCCTCCTTTCTATCAAGTGGCACAATGAATGTGGTTAAATACAAAACACCACAGGACTACATGTCTAACTATCCTTAACATACTCCATGTTCAAAAATAAAACAGGAAACACCCCTGATTAAAGCCTGCCAATCAACCACCCCAATAAAAGCTGCACACAAAACCAGCCTCCCAGAGAGCACACTGCTGCAGGGCATGTGAGCCCCCATCATTATTAAACACAGGCTCAGGTAAAGCACTCTGGCTTCTATCAGAGGGCACATCAAAGAGCAAATATGTACCCTCAGATGTTTAAAATTGCTATAAAACCTGAAAATGCACGATCAATGCAACAGACCACAGGGACCCATAAAGCCCAGAGGAAACCAGGCAGGGCAGGGTCTACCTGGTTAATATCATCTTGAGAGGGTGCGTTCTCTGGGCGTACAGCTGGACCCCATTAGAGCCTCCCCAGCTGCTCTCAAGATCACCTTGCAGCCTCAGCCCCCAAAAAGCTGCAAGTCTGAGCTGGAAATTCATGAGAAAGGGTCTTCAAAGGTAAGTTTCCTAGACCTTCTCCAACTTTTTCACAAGGAAACGTAGCAAAAATGTAATTATGAATTTCCATGGGACAGTATCTTGCTTCCTTCCAACACACAAAAACATTACAAGTGTAATTTTTTTAAATGGCCATTAATAAAAGTTGTCCAGTACTGATTATTTTCTGACGCCCAAATGAGGTAGCAATGGCCCTTTTCATCACCATGTTTCTGTCTTCTTCCTCTACGTTCCCCTGCTTCTCAATGTCTTATCTCTCTCTCCTTTGTCCCTCTGTCCTTTCTTTCAACAAAGAGCATCCACTCTGCGTCAGGCACTGAGGATGCAGTACAGGTAGCGTATCCCTTACCCCAAATCCAAAATGCTAAGGATCAGAAGTGTTTTGAATTTCAGATTTTTTTTTTTGATTTTGGAAGTATTTGCATATACATAATGAGATGTCTTGGGGATAGGGCCCAAGTCTAGACACAAAATTCATTTATGTTTCATATAGAGCTTATACACATAGCCTGGAGGTAATTTAATACAATATTTTTTATAATTTTGTGCATGAAACAGTTTGCGTACATTGATTAAGCCATCACGAGGCAAAGGCATCACTATCTCATGTAGGTGATTTGGGAGCATTTGGGATGCTCAATCTGTAATGCTGAAGACCAGGGCCTCGTGGAATTTACATGGGTAGCGGGAAGGAAAGGAAGGCAGAGACACACAATACACCAATGCACAAATAGGTTGAGTAGATAAGTTCCATGGAGAAAAATACAGCAAGTAAGGATGCAGTGGACGCTTCACTGGGAGGGTACACATGATTGAAGAATGGCAGTGTCTCTAGAGAAGGGATGGTAAACGTAGGAAGGGACTCTGAGCTCTTCCACCTCCTGGTTACTTGCTCTCCACTCACCTCCCCACTCATGGGAAGAGAAAGCTTGGATTTCTGACCACTAGAATGTCCACCCAGACATCTTCACTGTTGACAGAATAAGACACAGTTAAGAGTTTCCATATTTCCTTCCCAGCAAACTTACTGCTCTTTGTACAGGTAAATCAGGACTGTTCTCAAATGAAAATTTAAATTTCAGTTTCAAAAGCCCCTTTTCAAGACTGTGAAATCTATCGTATCTATAGCTTTTAAAACATCGTGGTATTACTTTATATTCTACTACGTTCCTGTGAGCACGTAAACATAATGACACAGTGGAGAATGAATGAAAGAAAACTAACACTACACCTGTACTACACCCAATCTAGCGTATCTCACCCTTTCTCGCAACAACAAAGGTGCACAAGGAATTCTTACTATCACTGTAGAGATGACAAAGCTGACGTTCTGTTTTCTTTCCTCACGCCCTTTCACAATTCCTCATAAAGGGACTGCATAGGTAGCACATTCTGGTTAAACTACAAGATTATAATCTGTGTTGAGATGACATCAGAAACTGTGTTCCTAATAATCAGCTAACAATAGTCTCCATGTAAGTCACTTCAGTGTTGGTGCTCTTTTTTTTTTTTTTCCCCAACTTCACAGTGTGATCTCCATGGGCCTTGAGTCATGATTTAGCAAACTCTGACAGTGGCATCAGCATTTAAAGGTACAAGGTTCTGCCATAAATTGTCAAGGCAGAAAAGCCTTAGTGGTCTATAATGAATTCAAATTCTGCACTAAAATGGAAAAATTAAAACTGTAGAGTCCATTCTCATTATACTTAAGTATACACAGCAGAAAAGAGAAGAAAAAAATACATAAGCCTAGATTTTCAGAGCTGCTATATTAGAAACAAAAGTAGTACAAGTTCTTTTTCTGATTATTATAAGAAAGAAAATTATAATACTACCAAGATTTTAAAATTAGTTTTCTTACTCTTTTCATTGTCTGTGAACCTTACTAGATCAATTGAGAAAAGTGGCAATAAAATATATTTTTTTCTTGGAGGCAAATCCTAAAACAGAGAGCAAAATCATCTCTTTTTTGCCAAAGGCACACACTAATTGAAACAGAAATAAAATGTGAAATAGAAAAGAGATAAAAATACAGAGTTATTCCTTGGTCCAATTAGTAGGTAGAGAGTTAAACAAATTATCAGTTCAAGGCATACTATGAGTCTCAGCATTAAAAATCAGAAGTAAAATGGCTGTAAAACAACATGCACCTGGTTTTGATAGCGGAATATATAGCAATTTCAAGAAAGTAATATTTTACATCTGGAAACAGTCCAATGACAAATGAGAACAACCCGTAAATCCATAAAAGGATCTTAGTAAAGCTATTTTTTTTTAAAAAAAAGGTGTTTTAATTTTCTCAATCTAAGATACATTTTGCATAAAACTAAACTTCATACTTTTTAGCAGACAAATCTGGCCCCAATAGACAATAACTAATGTTGCATTATTTTTCACTATGCATGTTTCAAACACTCCCCAGACTTCGAAGTTGTAGAGCCCTCATTAGCAAATAAATAGAAGTCATATCAGTGCTAATATTTTGTTAAGTTTTTCATATCATGATCTTCAAGGACTTCAAAGAACACTTAAACTACTAATAAGTCAATTTTCTCCCACTGTGAAATACAAAAAAAAAATTACTCTTGAAAGTTCTAGAAACTCTACTCCTCCAATATTCAAATAAGCATTCATATTTAACAGTAATGGTGGGGGTGGGAGGATAAACTGTGAGCTCTTAAAACCTCTTTCAGCTTCAGTCCAGAAAACCAAAGTTGTATAGGAACAGTCTGCAAAACAACAGAATTATAGTTAATACAATTATGGTAACCTAAGTGCCACCTGAGAAATACAAAGACTTTCAAAAACTAGTGACTTTTCGAAAACATAATTGCAATCAATACGAAGAGTTATTCAGAAAAATTATAAGAAAATACAAAATGTATCGTTTTTAGAAAGCTGCCCTAACATATAAGACATCTTGACAATGCTGTGCTCAAACCATATTATTAGAACTATCACAAGATAGCTTTCCAAAGACTATGAAAAAATAAACAAATAAATAAATGTTTTAAATTTACGGGGAGTCTACATTACAATATGAGTTGCATTGCTGGTAAAACCGAATAAATTTGGACAAAGAACATTCTTTCTTTGCGTCTTCCACCATACTTTTAAAAGTACTTCTTGTTTCTGACTGGAAAGCATTTACAAAAAAAGCAAACTGTTATTTTACCAATATTTGCAAAAACTGAAAACCAGCATTCTAGCATTCTGGCCACAGTACTTTCCTTTCTCAACTGTTTCCGTCCCCTTTTGCCTAGCTTTTCGAATTATTCACTATTAATAATGAGATTCTCATTCCTACAAAACTGAATAAAATGTGTGTGCACATGTGTGTGCGTAAGTGTGCTGAGGAGTGGGTCTTTATGTTAGTTGCGGTGGTCAAGGATTTTAAGAATTAAAAAAAGTTATCGTAATTCAGAAGCTGTTTGTGGAAGGGCTGGTGGGCATTTTGTCACTTATGGGACAGGTTATGGAGGTCTAGGCCCCTCCTATATAAGCAATCCCTGGATTTAGAGTACATACATATGCCTTCAGTTCAAATCACGAGGAAAAAAGGGCAGGGGTGTTAAGAGTGGCTTTGCTGCCACTGGCTCATTTGATTTGCATTACTGGGAAAAGAGTATGCTATCATTTCCCTCTGCTTTGCCTCACAGAGGTCTACAATAAAATCAATGTGAAATTCATTCTTGAGGGTTTTTCAGCCCAGCCACAATAATGCTTTGAATTTAGCTCTAGAAGTATAATCCACCAGTCCCCCTAAAAGGCAAACTACATAAAATAAGTCTTGATCATACTCTTCGACTTTCTCATTGGTTGGGGATATTTTTCCTATTCAATAGGGGTATGATCATTTCAAGGCTGTCTTGTTAAATAGATTAATATTTATCTTTACTATCTAAATATATTTAAAACATATTCTAATAAAGAAATCTGAATATAACACCATAGTTGGGGGCCGAGCCAAGACTCCACAGTAGGAAAATTTTTAAAGGATTTCTTCAGCCTCTGGAAAGGACCAAAGATTAAGGTGACAATCCAGGTCCACCCAAGACTGAGAGGTTTCCAGGAACACTGGACTTCAGTGTCAGGCTGATATACCAATGCCTTACCCTAAATACCAATCCAAAAGGAAGCAATAGAACAATTACAGCAACGTCAGGCATATCTCATGGAATGATCCTTCAGCAAACAGGAGATACAAAGATGGACAACACATTACTTTTCTGGATCTTCTCTAGATGGTTACAACTCTATCTAAAAAAACTGTAAGGACAGAGTTCAGAGAAAATGAAAAAATAAAGGTTTAGTATTTCTGACAGACACCCTCCAGGTTCAGAAGCCCATTTCTTTCTCTGAATGTAATTTCGTATTACATTCAGAGAAAGAAAGCCACATAATAATCCACATAATAATTGATCTTAGAAATGAGCACAGACATACACACAGACACACAGACAGACAGACAGACAGACACACACACACACACACACACACACACACCAAAAATCCCAGATACAAGATGATAATGAGAAAAAGTTGAATACATACCTAAACTCAAAAGAAATAAAATTCCCAAATTCCCAAAGGGAGCACTGCCAGAGAGAAAAACAAATGACTAGAAACATTAGCAGATCTATGGGCCCTAAGGGATAGGGGCTGGAGTTTTAACACCCACAGAGGGACAGGTCCTAAGACCTGTGCTGGAAGCCAAAGTTTCAGAAAGGCTACTGACTCTATGTCACTGATTCAGGGAAGTGGCAAGAAAACATGCTCTGGTGGGCAACGAAAGAGTTGCCTATGAGTAACCAAACCTCTAAACTTTTTCCATATGCAACTGCAGAATCTAAATTTATACTATTTGCACAGTTTGGGAACCACAAGCCATAAAATTAATATAAAAACTAATGCCAGACCAGTGAAATTCCTAAGAAACTGACAGAACCTCACATAAAACCACTTTGTAAGAACTGTCCCATAACCCAGAGCCCATCGAGAAAATAAATACCCCAGATGAAGATGAACTCACAATCAAAAATTAGAAACACACACAAACTTGTTTACTGCGGATAACGCAGTAGACACACAAAAAAGGATTAGCCCCCAAATCTTGACAAATAGAATAATTTGAAAGAGACTAAAAAGATGACTATTTAAAATGTTAATACAAACAAAAGAAAGAAGAGAAATCATAATGAAACGACAAGTTTGAAATGGAGTCAAACAGAACATCGACAAATTAAAAACACAGCCACTGCAATCAGAAACAGTTTGGATTAAACTACAGCTTAGACACAATGAAAGCTAATTTAAGTGAAAAACCGATCAGAAGAAATTACAAATCATTCATTCATTCAACACTGTGCATCTGTTCTGAGTCACTCTTAAAAACACTTGGTATACATTATTGCATAGACAAACACTTTGGTCCTCATAGAGTTTATATTCTAGTGAATGAAACATAGGTAAAAAAAGATAGAAATGTAAAATAGATATAAAGGGAAATAATACAGAATGAAAGTTTCAAAAACCTTCTAATAGGAGTTTCATAAAGGATGTAGAGAGAATAAGCAAGAGGCATGATACAAAATATGAGTTGAGAAGCTTTTAGAATGTTTGAAAGACATGAATGAAGTCAGCATATTGAAGAAGCAGAATAAATACATTTAAAAATCGATGTAGACACATCACAGGAAAGATGCAGAACCCCCAAAACAAAGCAAACATCTTAAAACAAAGGATAGAGATTTTTTCTCACTAAGTAATTATGACGTCTTACGTATTATAAGAGTAAATGGATGTTCAATATCTGCCCAATACAATCAAAGTTAACACATGAGCTTGATGACATCAATTCTGACTGCTTACAAACATCTCTCCTTACTTGCAGGTCTTCATTACTCAGAAATGGAATTGGGTTTTTTTTAGCATGCTGTATCATCTGATACCATTCCTCCAGTTTGCCTAGTCAAGAGTTAGTCATAATATCTGAGAAATTATAAAAACCATGTTTATTATTATATATTTGTAACAAGTTAGGGAAATTTCTTTATGAATTCACTATTCTTCAAATAGGCATGTAGCCATACATAGTCTACCAATACTGACACAGGTGGAGTGGCATCTGAATAAAGCCCTGGGCCCACTTCAGCATTGTGGCCTCTCATCTTAAAGGTATTCCCTACGGCAGCAGGGAGGAGGCAAGACCTGGGTGGGGGTCCATTTTGCACTGGCCTTACTGACATTTGATTTTTAAATACAAGAGACTCAGGGAAGGTACTAAACCCAAATCTCCAAATTTACTTTTGTGTTTTCCATAGTTTTTATTTATTTTACCAGGATGCTTTTGTAAAGAAAAACAATACTATGGCAGTTTGGTAATTCTACAAATTGCTTAATATTTCTCTATCATAGCCTTTTATTTTCACAATTTTATGAACTCTCAATTCAATTGTAATTTTTTACCAATTTAATCTCAAATGTTAACTACTTTACATTTATATAAGTAGAGTATTGTAAACTACAGGGAAGATGAAAAATGTGTTTTCACAGGATTTATATTATGAACTTAACCTACTTTTTTGTGACGTCTTTGTGATCTCTGGGTGACAAATACATACAAGTGTGTTTAAAAAAATATTACGTCCCTGTTCCACAAGCATTAAGACTGAGACACATAAAAATGTCACAATCAAGAAAGCAAAGGAAATGGCACAACTTCTATTTCATAAATATCTGTTATTAATAAACTAGTGTTTTTGGTCTTTCAGGATTTCTTCTCTGTCCAAAGGACACTTCATTCATCCTCTCCACTTCAAAACTTCACTCTCTGACTATTCCTTTGAAAAACTTAACATGCTCCCTATTAATTTTGTTCAAATTATTTGATTTGAGATAAATATTATACAGCAAAACGAAGAATAGATTTTAAGAATAAGACTTCCATCACTGCTGAAGTAACTGTGTGCACATGTAAGAAATATTTCTCTTTCATATAGTGAATTCCATGGTATACAATTTGAAGTCCACTGAATTAGAAAATACTACCCTGTGAATAATAAGAACAATGCAAAGATCCCCCTTGCCTTCTACCACTATAAAGAGAGAAATTCCTGGCCAGGTGCAGTAGCTCACCTCAGGCTAGTAGCTAGCCTGTAATCCTAGCACTTTTGGAAGCAGAGGAGAGAGGATTACTTGAGGCCAGGATTTGAGACCAGCCTGGGGAACAGGGAGACCCTGTCTCTACAAAAAATTAAAAAAAAAAATTAGCTGGTGTGGTGTCATGCCCCTGTAGTCCTAACTACTCAGGAGGCTGAGCCAAGGAGATCACTTGAGCCCAGGAGTTTGAGCATGCAATGAGCTATGATGATGTCACTGCACTCTAGCCCAGGTGACAAAGTGAGACCCTATCCCAAAAAAAGAAAAAGACACAAATTCCTGTTAAATGCCTTTTTCCTCAGTTTTATTAGACACTTTATTATCTATAATACACTGCAAATTGCATTTTTAACGTAGTAATCACAATTTTAGGATTTCTTTTCGTATGTTATACTAGTTCAGCTAATTTTTAATAATTAGAATCACTATAAATTAGGAAATCATCTCATTTTGATGTGATATCCACAAAATATTTAAAAATACAGATATTTGTAAGTGTACTTTACACAATAAGGATTTATTTTGTTTTCAAACTGAAAATTCTCAACATTAAGTTTTCTCATCTTAATAAAAATAATTTTAATGCGAACACATTAGATTTGGGCTCATTATTAAAGTTGCCCTTTACATTCTTACATACACATATTCTAAGCATATTTCTCGATACAAACCAGCCATAAAAGTACATTTTTTAGAGTAAGCAGTTACATAATTTACAATAAAATTTAGTTATAAAAGATTAAAAAAACAAGCTTATCTACCAGCGCCTTGACTATAAAACTAACAGCATCCTCACTTACAAAATAATGCAATTGTGAAATAGTCATCTGCTTATTGGATCAAGATGGACCATAACATGTTCATCCCTGATTATGAAGCCACACTCATCCCTCTGTACTTATTTATCTCTTCCGCTGATTCCACATGTCAAAGGAATAAAGAGTATGACATTTTATTTTTTTTCAAGACAGTCTCACTGTGTTGTGCAGGCTAGAGTGCCATGGCATCAGCCTAGCTCACAGCAACCTGAAACTCAAGCAATCCTTCTGCCTCAGCCTCCCAAGCAGCTGGACTAGAGGCATGCACCACCATGCCTGGCTAATTTTATATATATATATATTTTTTTTTTTTTTTTTAGTTGGCCAATTAATTTCTATTTTTAGTAGAGACGGGGTCTGGCTCTTGCTCAGGCTGGTTTCGAACTCCCAACCTTGAGCGATCCTCCCACCTCGGCCTCCCCGAATGCTAAGATTACAGGCGTGAGCCACTGCGCCCGGCCAAGAATATGACATTATTTAACACATTTTAAAAACCATTACGTAATGACACTCATATACTTTTCCACCTGTGCTTGACTAAGAACTAAGACCACTGTTAATCTAGATTTATATTTACTGCCACAGCACCAACAAAGAAAATGGAATGTAACTGAATGAATGTGTTGATAGTAGAAGATTCTGTACGATTTTATTATGTTTGAGTATGAGGAAGGCATAAGTCCAGTAACTGTGGAAATCCATAAATGTAAATGTGTGAAATTTAGGTTTAAAAAATGTGAACACAGAAATATATGATTTTACCATATGCCTAACTTCAAAAGAGATTTAGGAAAGAAACGCTAAAAGTCTGTGAATAGGGTAGCAAAGAAGAGTTTCTTTGTTTCTCTGAGTTTCCATTTTCTAAGAGTATAATTTCCATAAATGCCATCAATTGAATATTGAATATGAATAGAGCCATGTATCTACATAGAATCTTAGAAATTAATTTTTTTTGCCTCATTTAAAACACATGTCTTCTTCATAGTGTCACAGGGTTGCAGTAATAGAATCTCTGTATTTTATACACTTAAAATTAACCTTTCTTCAACTTGGTTTGCAGATTTAAGAAAAAGAATCTACAAACTTGCATTCAAAATGTATTGTAAAAGAGATATAAATAAATGCAGTAGTTAACCAAGAAAATGTTTCATATTTACTACATGGATCTGAAAATTCACAAAATAATTACCAGTGATATTAATAACATTCTTTTA